>JARHVA010004149.1:1235000-1472500 GCA_037957365.1 Torreya grandis | reverse complement strand
CAATAGGTTATTAGTTCTAGAGATAAATCAAGATGTGACATCCTTGCCCCTAAAACTTGGCATCATCCTGATGACACTTATTCAAACATAAGTTCTAAAATTTAAACATTATTCAAAAGGAAATAAATATTATACAGCAATATATTAGGTAAATAAATATTAAAATAGCCTTTAAAACTCATCATAATCTTCCCAAGTGGCATTATCTTCAAAATATTGGTCCCAGTAAACCTTACACTGTGACACTTCTCTATTATGCAAATTGAGTTTGTCAGTATCAATTATTTTGATTTTTTATACTATGACCACCCTAGGATCCATAACCTAAAAATCATTCCAACCCAACACATGTGAAGGATCATCAACATAATTTTTTTGATGGGGTACATAAAAAACATTATGCAAAAGAGATAGAGATGGTGGCAATGCAAGCCTATGCAATATAGGATTTATCACTTCTATAAACTTGAAGGGTCCCACATATCTTGATGAAAGTTTAGAAAACTTTCCAAAATTTATATATATTTTCTAAAGCTTAACCTATATAAATAATTTATCACCAATAGAAAATTGTTTTGTTTTTCTCTTTAGATCAATATAACTTTTCTATCTATCATTAGAATCAAATAACTTTTACCTAATTTTTCTCACCTAGTCTTCCATTTACACAATTGTCTTAGGTTCAACTACTACTCTATCCTCTAACCTATCCCAACTGATTGTTGTTACACACCTCCTTCCATATAATGCATCAAATGGAGCCATCTTTAATGCTAATTGGTATGAGTTTTTATAGAAAAAATCAACCACTGAAAGGTATTCCTCCCACTTGTATTTATGATCCATTCAATACATTTGAAAGATATATTCTAAAACTTAGTTAACTCTCTTTATTTGTCTATCTATTTCTGAGTGATAAGTAATGATGAATTTTAACTATGTACCCAAAGATAAATTTAAAGTCAACCAAAATCTAGAATTCATTCTTAGATCTTAATCTAAAATGATCATGTTCATAAATCCATGCAATCAGTACAACTCCTTCATGTACCTCTTTGCAATCATAGGTGCATCATCTATAAATTTGTCTAGTATGAAGTGAGCTACCTTGGTTAGTTTTTCAATTATAACCAAGATCATATCATGTCAATTATATGATAATGGAAACCCTTAGAAAAATTCCATGATAATCACATGCTACTTTAATTTTGGTATATCATGAGAATTTAACAATCCTTTCGGATGCACATGTTCAACTTTCACACACTAGTATTCTAAATAATGAGACACAAAATCCATTACATCCTTTTGGATCCCTTTCCATAAATAGAGAGGTGTTATCTTAGCCATGAGATTGGGTTACACCTTGATGTCCTAAATAAGTGGCATTATGCAATTCATTTAGCACCATGCTCCTTAGATTCTCTCTATTAGGCACATATATCCTCCCACTGTACCTCAAAATATCATCACTCTCTAACTTGAATCCTTTATACTTAAGATTTTAATCATTCTTTGATAATGATTTATTAACCTAATCATATAAGTCATATTATGGAAATAATTTGATTATTTGATCATGGAAAGTAATCTTGATTGTAGTCAAGGATATATGTACCTTATATGAATTAGGGCATCTACGATTCTATTTTCCTCGAACTTGATATAGTCAATATCAAAGTCATAATTAGATAAGAATTCTAACCAACATCTTTGGTGTACATTCAGGGTTTGTTGGGTGAATATGTACATGAGTCTCAAGTTGTTATTAATTAGCTTAAATAGTCCCAATAGATAATGCCCCCAAACTTGCAAGGCATGCACTATTTCATCAAGTTCCGGATTATGAGGGGCATAATTCACCTCATAAGGCTTTAGTTTTTGGATTTGTGTCCTACAAATGAACCATCCTATATAAAAAATCCTCCAAGTCCATCGCTATGTGTATCTATGATAGCTAATAAATAAACAATAGGATCAAGAAATCTTAGCACGTGTTAAAGTAAGCCTCCTTTTTAGCTCTTAAAAGGCTCTCTCACTTATCTAACTAAACAAAAATCTGATTCTTCTACTTATAAGAGTTGATTGCATTAACTATCTTTGAGAAATTCAAAACAAATTTCCTTTAATATCCAACTAATCCCATAAAACTTCTCACCTCATACACATTCTTAGGTGTTGGCCATTCTATTATGGCTTTTATCTTTGTTAGATCCACTAAAATTCTATCTATGGAGATAATGTGTTACAAAAATTGCACTTTATTTTCAAAAATACATACATAGATAACTTACCATACAATTTGTGCTTTTTAAAATTCTTCAAAATTAGTTCTATATGTTGAAGATGTTCTTCCTCATCCTTTGAATTTTAGACACCTAAAAATGGTGAAAACTAGATTTTGACTAGACTTCATACCAATTCCTACCAACCATTACAAATTAAGCCTAAGAATCACTAAACATCCCCAATTTATTTACACATCATTCATCAAATCTCATAATCATGTTCAAGCATCCCTATTTGGGATACTATCCCATTTACAACAATAAGATATCATGATCCTATTGTTTAACTTCATCCCTAATCACCTTACAACATAATAATTATCAATTTAGCCTATGTACCTATTAAGTGGGTAACTTACACACTTAATCAAACCTTGAAATAGCTAAAATACTAATTAAAATCAATTAATATATTAAAAAAGATTAAATTCCTATTTGAATTATCAATTTGAAATTAATGAATATCTAAAATACAAATTCCAAAAATTAAAATATCAAATCCTTTCATCATTGCCTTTATGAGTTGTCAAGATCTTTGAAAATATCCTAAAATATCTAAATTGAGAGACATGCCTAAAAATACAAATCATAATTATATGATAACTATTAACTCAATTGGAGTTAGTTTTAACTCACTTAGGTTTAGTTTGAACCCATTCCAAGCCTAAACTCAACCTTAACTCACCTTGGGTGAGAGTTAATTCCTAAGGCTATAAATACAAGGCCATACCTCTTCATTTCTAAGCTTAGATATTGTAAAGTTATTTTTCATGATTTACTACATAAGTTTCATGTAAGTAGTGTTACCATTCCCAAATCTTAATCTAAGCAACATCAAAGCCAAGGTGCCAAAGAGAGAAGGAGCCAAGCAAGCTTCATTGTCAAAGCCTTATTAATGCACAAGATAAGTAAGTCATTAAACAAGTCATATGGAGATCCAAGGAAGGTAAAATACTTGTTTATTTTATGTTTTTTTATTATTTCATTTATTTTTTATTATCTAAGCTCTCCCTAATCTCTAGGATAGAGGTGTTAGGAATTTAGTGTGTTCATTTTATTTATTTTATGAGATTAACACAAGACTAACCTCCCCTCTATGTTAAATCCTTTCTCACATGTTGGCATTCCTGATGGGACTCACACCCCAAGAAGTTACTCCTAAGGCCTTTTAGAGCACTCTCCTAACAATTATCATTTGAAAATTTAAGCTTGCTAATCAAAAGAGATGAAAATTTAAGGTTAAAGGATGTTTTTATGGAATTCATGACGTTGTTTTGTATATACACAATTTTGATCTCTAGAATTGTGATATTTCATAATACTACAACTTTGTAGTAGTGATATTTCATGAAAAGTAGTGATATTACATGATAAGTGGAAATTATGTGGGATAAATTATGATATTATGACTCCCAATTACATTATTACAACTCCTAGTTGCATTATAAAGTGAATTACATTATTCATAATAATACAACTAGATAGTTGCATTATTGTGAGTCAATTGCATTATTGAAAATAATGCAACTAAGAGGTTGTGGTATTGCATTTAAAGTTGTGGTTTTGTGTTTCCAATAGTGGTATTACATTTCCAGTTATGTTATTGGATTTCCAATTATGGTTTTGTGTTTACAATTGTGGTATTGCATTTATAGTTGTGGTTTTGTGTTTTTAATTGTGATATTGCTTGATAAGTTGTGATATTGCATGATAAGTAGTGATATTTCAAAATATCATGACTTTAAAATTTACTATATTACCATAACTTTTGTGGTATTGCCTAACTGTGATAGTTTTCTTTCTAAAAATTTTATGTTATAGGTTAAGTTGCATTATTGCCTATATTTCTATGATATTATGATATTGGGACTTCAAAAGTAGTGATATTATCTTTATTACGAATTATTTTCATGATATTAGTGATATTGCATTAACTCTATGTTTTATAGGAAAGTTGTGGTATTGTGCTAATAGTCATAGTTTTGTAGAGAGAGTTCTAGTATTGCTCTATGTTTCTACAATTTTACACACTATGTTAAAAACTAGAAACCTGAGACGAAGATTTGACAAGCCATTGATTCACTCAAGATGTGATTATAAGCACAAAGACTCCTTAACATGTTTTTCATGACCCATATGCCACAAGGAGACATTTAAAACACTTCTAACTTGCAAATTTCACATTTTGAATTGGTTTTTTAATAATCTTTTTTCTTAAGTTGTTTTTGATTTTTCAAAGTTTTCAACAAAGAAATGCCAAGGGGCCCAAAATTTCACAACACATTTCATTTTTGGTGCAATAAAATGAACTTTCAAATTTAGTTACATACTCCTAGGAGTTATTGTTTATTGAAAATTATTTTTTTTAGAAAACTAATGACATGTGTATGCTCTCCCCCCATCCCCTTTAGGGAACTCAAGTGAACAAAAACACTCACTCTTTTCCTTTATTATTTTGGTCCAAAATCATGAAAATAAATTTTTTAAGTCCATAACCAACTTTTTATGGTTTGGGTAACCCCAAAATGACCATAAAATCTTTTCACTTGTATTTATTGTTCATGCATTTTTGGCTTGTGAGTGGGAGTTGATTATCTCCTCATAGGTTCTTTAGGAAAATGTTGACCTAGGAATTCATCTCCTAATATAGTTTCAACCCCATTACATGATGGGTTATATAAATTGATGGTGACTCATTTGGATGATTATTTTGATAAGTTAAAATAAGTTCCATTAGTGGTACTTAACCTCCAAACATAAGGTTAACTTGGTCATTACACTATATTAAGCAAGTGATAAATATAGTGGTTATGAAAAGGACATGACCTTTTCACAACAAAATAGTTGACACATATCCAAATGATGTGATTGCATCTTTAGTATTAACCATACTTGGGACCATCTAGAAATAATAAAAAATTCATAGTTTAGAATAACCACACTTTTTACATACATACTGTTGATGCAAGGTGAGTATCATGAAGTTTCATGTCACAATATAAAATCTTGGGAGAAGAAGGGGCCTAAAAACCCTACTTTTCATGTGATTTTAATTTTTCGATTAGCAATTAAAATATTCTCAAGAGAAAGTATATTGATGGAATTTTATAGTATTATGTAACCTTGTTATTTTTAAGATTAAGGCTGTTACACTTAGGTGTTTGTGTAATTTTATCCTTTTTGACATGGTATTGAGTTTATATATATATATATATATATGAATTGGGTAGTGTAATGACACCATTTTCAATCAAATGACACACACAAAGGTTTTGACAAAAAATTAAGGAAAAGGTGTGGTATCAAATAGCCAGCATAAATCCTCTTTAAACAAAGGAGTTATGTGTAAACAAAACTCATTTTTGACATGGTATATATATATATTAACTTACCATGTCAAAAATGAGTTTTGTTTACACATAACTCCTTTGTTTAAAGAGGATTTATGCTGGCTATTTGATACCACACCTTTTCCTTAATTTTTTGTCAAAACCTTTGTGTGTGTCATTTGATTGAAAATGGTGTCATTACACTACCTAATTCATTCCAAGTTCTTATGATTTTGAATCTTGAAATAAAATATTTATCACATCTTTAGAGCATGATAACATCATTAAATTTCTCAAATCATTTCAGAGACTTGTTGCTTTATGTCCTAAATTCTAATTTTGAACCCAAAGCCACATGTGCCTTTTTTGATCTTTGAGTGTCATTATACCATTCATTTTTGTCTAGCTTATTATCTATTTAAAAATTTCTAATTTTATAAGTTGAGTTTTTAATTATCCTTGACAAGTTCAAATCCAAACATTTATTGATTTATACCTATTCCTCATGTAATTTTGGCCTAGACATCAATCTTTGTTTTTTGGGTTGTACAACTTAGGCTAATTCTTTACCCGATTTGAAATTTATTATTGTGCTTAGATTTGGTGAAGTAGTATATATTCCATGTGCCTATTATTTCATTTCTTTTGCCAATTGACCAAGTTCATATTTAAATCCTAATGCCTAGTTTATGCCAAAGTGTTTTAGATTTGTTAAATTAAATCGCTTACCTTATTTTGTTTAAAAGTCTAGGTTTTGTGACTTTTCCAAAAGACCTAGAAATACCTATTTTGATCCTAGATTTTGTGCCTTCTCCAAAAGACCTATCAATTTTTGTTTTCTTTAGATTAGACTTATTTAAAATACTTTGTGCTTAGAGTTTGGTATTCTAGTTTTCATCCATACACTTGACCATTTGTTGCTAGACATATGATGTTAGACTGTTTTAGACCAAGTTTTAGCACAAATAATTTTGGAGATACAACTCACCTTTTAGTCCATGTTAGACCAAGTTTGAACCATTTATCTTTTAGATTAGGTTTTTTAGAGTTTATATAAATATAGGAATTTTTTTTGAAATGTTCATGATTGACTTGCATATGTCTCATTATACTCATAGTAGATTAATGTACCATCTAGGTTATGATAATGTTCTCACACATGATGACTTTGTTCAAGACTTGTATGATGATGATGTAATTTTTGAGATTGATCTATATCCTCCATAATATACTCAATCTAGAGAAGAAATCAAAGATCCTAAAGAATAGTATGTGGTGATAGCTTATTTGGGATGATTAACATACCAAGTTTGTCCTTTTAATGTTAATGGCACCTGATCCCCTACCTATACCATTAACCCTCTTTTTGTTTGTGTGAGCAACCAACCTCCACAATGCCCTACCATTACTATATCAGGACCTCATCCTTTGGCTTGTGTTAGCAACCAAGTTTCACAATGACCTAACATTACCATTCTAAGACCTCATATTTTGGCTTGTAATAGTAATCAAGATTCTTAATGCCCTATCATTACCATTGCAAGAGCTCATCCTTTAGATTGCATTAGCAACCAAGTTTTGCAATGTCCTACCATTACCATTCCAGTACCTCATCCTTTGACTTATGATAGCAACCAAGAGTCAAAATATGATATCATTACCATTATAGGACCTTCCAAGTATGGTATCTCATTATCCAAACAAGGTTGTGTAATTTATACTATATGGGTCACAATTACCATCCTTTATTGGAAACCAGTATTTGTTAATCCCATTTAAGATGAGTCTATTTACAAAGAGGACATTACCAAACCACCAAAAATTCTTCATCCATAGTTAACCTTCCCCTACTTAAGAAAACCCATACCAATATTTGAGCCATAAAAAAACCAATTAGTACCTCTCAAATAGAGTTGATCATTTGATGACTAAGATGTATTCAAAATAGGTATTTTGCATCTACTTATAAAATAAGGAAAAGAGAACCAACCAATCCATGATGTTTTTATTGAAACACCTATTTTTGACAAGTTAGCCTATGATGAATCACCTTTTGATATTATCCTTATTGTCAAGAAGTCTCACTCTGACAAGCCAATCTTTGTTGAGTTACTTCTTAATGGTTATAACCACCTTTGGGTGAATCATTATCTCAACCATTATCCCATTTTTAAAGAGCCACCCTTTGAGAATCCAGTCTTTATGGAGTTATCTCTTGACCTTTTTCCCTTCATTGAGGAGTATCACTTTGATAAACCACTCTCTATGGAGCCCATTATGCCATCACAAGCCATTCCTTTTTGAAAACCAAACATTCAATAAGACATAATTATAGAAGCATCCAAACTAGATGAAGAATCAACATTGAAGTTAGGTTCTATTCTTGAATTGACATTGGATTTAACATTACAAGAGGAATCAATGTCAGTATCAACATTGGATTCAAAGTTCCTTAAGTCAAAATTAGCTTCAAAATCAAAATACATTTGTGGTTATTACAAAATTGGTTATGCATGCCTTGAAGATAAATTTGAATATATTTGTGATCCTTCCATGGTTCTTGAGGATGACTAATTTAGAATCAATACAAGTTTTCCTAGTATATTATAAGAGGATTGTACAACCTATTTCCATTACATTACCATCCCACATGCCATTAAAACCAACCAACCTAGCCATTATATTGACATTATACCTCCCACAAGTGTCTATTGAGACCAATAAAATCACACCTTGTTGAATTGCATCCATGGTGATATAATAGTTGTAGAATATCAGGGAAATAAGACCACATTGCTATAGAATAAAAATAATCTCCTAGTGAAACCATTTCAAAGGTGCTAGGTGAAAATCAAAGTCCAAACTCATCATCTTCTAGTGAAACCTTATTTGAGGTGATATAAGATAATCAAAGTCAAAATTCATTATTTCATAGTGAAACCTTATCATAGGTACTATGGGATAATCAAAACAAATTTATTGTTGAAAACCTCTTTGAGGCACCAATAGCTGAGCATAATATTTCTTCACCACTTGATGAAGACATTATTAAAGATAACATCAATACAGCTTCCCATCTATAGCATAATTAATGGTATATACTCTCAGGCTTAAGTAAAAGAAAAATCTAATGGTCCTATTGAGAGAATATTCAAAATTATTTCACCCTACCATAACCAAAATTAAGTTGAATCCAAAATCAAAAACATTGTGTGTGCCTACAAACTTTGATCTTCATTTTATTCCCAACCATTATACATTCCATTATCATCCACCTTTACATTTCCAAATCAAACCTATCAGCTAATATTTATCTATATTTACCATCCCTGGAAACACTTTCCTTTTTAAAGACTATAAATACATCTTGTGTCAACTTTTACAAGAAAGATAATCAATGACTAACAAAGACTATAATAAGATTATTAGAATCCAAATCTATAATAGGTTCTTGACACAAAAACTATTTAGATGATGTATGGGCTGGTAATTTAAACATGACTGACTATTTTGGTTCTATAATATATTGATTAGGATGTAAAAATATAATCAATAGGAACAATAAAAACATTTACCTTACCAAAGACATTTATCTTTTTTATTCTTGCCATTGTTTCATACCTTACCATTTACCTCACCTTCTCACTTGGCAGAACCCTATTCTCATTACCATAAATTTTCTTCTTATCATTTTATTTATGTTGTACCATATGCCATTACACCATACCTTCAATATTAGACTAAATATTGTTTTAACCTACCCTAACTACCATTTTGACCTTGGTTTTGTTAGTTCTTTTAGCACCTTCCCTGAGGGGATTCTGATCTAGTTTTAGTAGTTTTATAATTCTACGTTTAAATGGTAGTATATAAAATTAGTATGATAATGGATCTAACAATTACATATTTTATTTATGCTTGACTGGTGCTACTAATTATAACTAACTTTGGGAAAATTAGCATTCCACCTTGTGTTACTAATTATAACCACCTATGGGATAATTAATATCACTAACCTATGTCATTATTTCCTAATTATAACCACCTATGGGAAAATTGGGAACAACAACTTTACCATGCATTATTTCATCACCTTGCTATTAATATTATCATTTGCCTTACCATTTTCTTAAACTAATGAAATTAAATATATCTAATCAGATCTCACTACCTTTTATGTAGGTATAACTATCATGACTTGAGGTCCTAATGGGACTATGTATGCAATGCTCGATTCACATTGAGATAAGCTCAATCCCCCTTTTCCATATGCTCATCATTTTGTGAGAAACCTAAGACACAATATTGCCATTTTATGAGTTAGACCATTCTATATCTCATAATTCTCAATTGAGTTTAGATGCATCCAAAATTCTAAAAACATCTGAAACATTTCAAATTCTCAAAAATTAGACAATTAGCTTACCATCTCCTAGAAAGATATTAAGCCTCCAAAATCTAAAAACATTTGTCTTATTTAAACCTAGTTATTCATCCTTGATCTAACCTATTAGGGCATATCCATTGCTAATTTTGTGAACTAATAATTTGACTCAAGAGAGGATGGTTAGTATAGTGTTAGTTTCAAAATGAAAATAAAATGAAAGAAACACACAAAATAGCATAACATCTCTAGGCCTAGACACTAGAGGGAGATTAGTTAAAAAACATGAATAAAACACACAACTAAAATTCAAAAGAAACCTTTTTTTACCTCCCTTGGATGCTCCAAAATGCTTGTTATAGTGGCTTGCTCTGTTTGTGCTCTTGAAGTCCTTGGCAATGGAAGCTTGGCTACCTCCATCTCTCCTTGGCACCTTTGGCTTATGGCTTGGATTAGCATGGAATAATTTTGTAATGGTAACACAAGTTTATTAAATCTTTTAGAACCATTTGTGAATTATAACTTCTCATAATCAAGACTTAAAATTCATGTGATGAGGCCTCCTATTTATAGATTTTTTAGAATGTCTAGAATCAACCTAAACCATCCATCCTGAGATTGAGATGTGTGGTTGAGGATTAATTAAATTTTTGGAATTAAGTTTATAATTATGGTCATTATGAAATTGGAATACGGGGTAATTAAGAGGCATGGAGGGCATCATAGAAGGCATTGATGATGCATGGAGGGCATGAATCCTGATATTTGTGGCATTTATGGCCTAGGGATATCTTCCTAAGAAATTAGGTCACCTAATGATGTAGATATTAAATATTAATTTCCAAAAATAAGTTTTAAAAAAGTTTCCATGGAATTCTTAATTATGTCTTAATTTAGTTTAATAATCTCTTAAGCATGATTAATTACTTTTTGTACAAATTACTCAAATTGATCAGAATGCCTTGTTATTGGTCCAAAATTTGATTAGATTGGAATTGGAAGGAAATGTTAGATGCATTAGATCTATTATACCATTTAAGATGTTATTGAAAAAAATAAAAAATGCATGTCTTGTGTAAGATATTTGATGGAAAAGAGCAATCTAGAACACCTAGGTGCAAAATTGGCATTTTGACTAAAAATAATCTAATCAAAGTTAGCTGGCCCATAGATTGTATTACCCCATTTAGGGATACCCTAGACAAAATCAACACTTGAATATATAAATTTTAACTCATTTATCATGTTTTAGTGTTTTTAGGCCAAATTGTGTATTTTAGGTGAAAATTAGACAAAACCCTGATTGGAGGTTATATATGGCTAGATTTAGGTGTCTATAGTTTACCCCTATTTGGGAAGGTGTTGCAAGCTATAAGCATAGTAATGTATTCTCAAAGAATGAATAGGTATTGTATGCCTATAATTGTAATGATGATAAACTAACTATATGATTCCCCCTTGAGGGAATGGTTGGGACAAGTAGGTTGGTAAAAAGTTCCTCAAAAAGAAAGAAGGGAAATGAAGGGACCAAAGAAAGGAAAGATGATGGGGTGAAAACACAATGATATTTAAAAATTAGTAAAATTCATTGAGAATGTAAGTGGGATGTTGTACAATGTTTTTCCCAAAAATGGTTATAAAAATTATACCTTGATAGTAGCATTGTGGTATGATAACATAATAATTTGCCCAAAGGTGGCTATAATCATTAAGAAGATGGAGTTTCCCTAGTTAGGATAGAAAAATAAGAGAATAACATGACCTTGTATAGGCAAAATAAGTAAAGTGGTGACAACATAACTATTTACCCAAAAGTGGTTATAATCATTGAGAAATGCAAGTGGGATGATGTGCAATGATTTGCCCATAGGCAGTTATAATCATTGGACCTTGTTATGGCAAACATGATAAACTTGGCCAAGGATGATGGTAACCTAACACAAAGGGTAATGATAAATTGGAACAATCTACTAGTAGGGAGATGCTCATCCAAACTAATAAAGGTTGAAATTCTTTTATGGTTAATTACTCTATTTGGGATATGATTGAGATTTAATGTTGTCTCCATATGCACTAGGAAAGTGGACACTACCTACATAGTTTTATAGATGTAATATCCAATAAAAAACTTTAGGCCAAATGTAGTTCTCCCAGGAAATGGGAAGAATGTGATAACTAATGAAAATAAATAGAATAGATGTGATAGAAGAATAGGAATGGTCTTAAATGAATGGTAAGTGTGTGAGAAAAAAGACCATAAAGGATGGGGAAACTAAGTGAAAAGTGATTTTCTTGTAACTTAGTAAGTGTTCCCAGAATCTTTAAGGCAAATAAGTGGTCAATGTGTTTATTCTTTTCTAATGATTTTTCAAATGTTTTTGGAATTATTTTGGAGTATCTCAACTCAATAAAGAATGATAAGACACTAAATGGTTCAAGCTCATAAAATGGTGAGAGCATTTAAATGAAGGTTGCTTGTAAAAGGGTGAGAGCGTGGCTTAGGTTACTTACAAAATGATAAGAGCATGGCTTAGGTTACTCACAAAATGGTGAGATCATGTCTTAGGGTGACTAAGCTAACCTCAACAAGTACCGATCACTACCTACATAGTCCTAGAGTAGGACCTCAAGTCACTATAGTTCTACCCTTATAGTGGAGGAATTTGACTAGTGTAGTAGTCAATTCAATCAAAATAGGCATAGTTGATGAAAAGGTATAGTATGACATAAGAAGTATAAAGTTAGTATGTCAAGGCTTAATATTGCCCATAATTTTCCCATAGGTGGTTATAACTAGGATATACTTACATAGATCAATGGTACTAATTTCCCAAAGGTGGTTATAAGTAGTAGCAAGATCGCTGGTAAGAAAGGAATAACAAATGAAAGATACAACTACAAAAACTTCTATCATATTATTCCAAAATACAAACTCTATCTGAACTACTTGAACCAATTGATGAAACTAATCAGATACCTTGATGTTAAAACTACATAATGAATGGAAAAAACCAAGGTCAAATGGTCTAGGCTTTAGAACACACTAGGCTAATAGGTCATAAGTGGAAAGTGGATATGGATAAGAGGATGGATAAGGATGATATTTATACAAAGACATAGAGATAAAATGGCATAATTTAAATGTTCCTTACAAATAATACACCTTATTGTTCAATCATAGTACCACTTGAGATGAATAATATTCATCAGCCCAAGAAGTTCATCTTGATCTGGTGTGGCAAGCCTGTATGTCCATGATCCATAATCTTCAATAATGATGAAAGGCCATATCCAGTTTGGTTTGAATTTCCCTTTATGTTTCTTCTCAATCATGGTATTCTTTCAATTTTATTTAAGAACAAGATCACCAAGTTCAAATATTATATACTTAACATGCTAATTATAATGGCCTTTGAGTTAGTTTTGATATGATTTAAGATTGTTAAGTGTAGTTATACATTTCTCATCAAGTAGGTATAGCTCTTATAGGTGAGTTAATTGATATTCATGATCATCTAGGACATTCTTGAAAGAGATACATAGTGAAGACAATTCATCCTCAATGAGAAGGATGGATTCAGTACCATAAATAAGTGAGTATGGAGTGGCTCCTATGGGGGTATGATGATTGGTATAGTATACCCAAAGGGTAGTGAATATTTACAAGTGTCAATCATGATCAACATCATTGAATTTTTTTTTGAGAACATTGACAATGGTTATGTTGGATGCCTTAGCTTGGCCATTACCTTGAGGGTAGTATGCTATATAAAAAGGTTGTGTGATGTTATATTCAATACATAACTGATATACATCCTTATTCTTTAATGATACTTCATTATCAAATATAATATCATAGGGGATATCATAAAGGTAAATTATATGGTTGAAGATGAATTTGGAAATTTGCTTTCTAATCACGTGAGGGGTATAACTTCAACCCACTTAGTGATATATTTAGTTGTGGTAAGGATATGTTTATGGTCATCAGATGAAGTGAGGTTGATCTTCCCAATGAGGTTAAGTCCCCATGTAGAAGATGGCCATGGTGTCAACATCAATTTTAGATTTTTTACTAGGGCATGAATTAGATTAGCATGTTGTTGACATTTGTCACACATTTTGACATATGCAGTGGCATCTACATCCATTATAAGCTAGTAATAACCAGTATGCAAGATATTTTTAGATAGGAATACCCTACTAGAATGAGCACCACATACTCCTTCATAAAATTCTCTTAATTCTAGTGTAGACTCTATCGAAGTTAAAAAATGAAGTAGAGTTCCATCAAAACTATGATGGTAAAGGGTGGATCAAAGTAGAGTATAATGAGTGTAATGATGAATGAAGGATTTGGTTTGTTTTTGAGATAGGTCAGGTGGAAAAATTTGGTCATGAAGGTAGGTGTAAATGTCTAAGTATGAGATAGAATTAGGACTAATAATATCATAAATCATTGTAATGGTTGAAGGTTCATGAGCTAGTGCTAACAAACTCTCGATAAGGAACTGATACTCTCTAGCTTTATCTATTTGTCAAATCAGAGAGCCAATAGTAGCCATGGTATCTACAGTTTTATTACTAGTCCTTTTTATGTGCTCAAACTAAACATTGGCAATTTGTTGCTTAAGAGTGTCGAACATGGATTTATATGGAACTAGCTTGTCATTTTTGATCTAAAAATGACCTTTACCCTAATTGATGATTAACTAAGAATCACCATAAACTTAGAGATGAGATATATTACAATTCACTACTTGTCGAAGTCCTAAAATAAGTGATTCATACTTGGCCATGTCATTTATAAAAGAAAATCTGATTTTGAATGATTTAGGGATTAGATCCCCCTATGGTGTAATAAATAATAAGCCTACCCCTGATCCATGTGTAGTAGATGAACCATCAAAATATATCTTCTAGGTTTTATCCTCAAGGGGTGTGTCAATGATGGTCATTATGGATTCACCAAGAAACTTAAACCTAAGTGGTTGTGTTTCTCTAAGAGATGCTTTAGTAAGTTGATCTACAAAAATGTATCCCTTGATTGCCTTTTAAATAACATACTCTATGTCAAACTCACTGAGAAGCATGATCTATTTAGCCATTCTACCTTGAAAATATATATTAGATAATAGATGTTTGAGCAAAACTACTTTTGAAATGACCATGGTCTTATTATTCAACATGTAATGGTGTAGTTTCTGAGCTATGAAGATGATGGCCAAATAAGCTTGTTTACTAAGTGTATAGTTATGTTCATATGTAACCAAGGTAAAACTTAGGTAGTATACATCATGCTCTTTTTCATTATCATCATGTTGAGCCAAGAGTGCCCCTAGAACATGGTGATTATAGGTATAACAAGAATGAATTTCCAAATATAGGAGGTAATAAAATAAATAGGTGGATTAACAAAATAATCTTTGAATTGTTGAAAATCTATTTGGCAGTGATCATCCCAATGAAATACAACTCCCTTCTTCAAAAGGTGTGTAAATGGATGGCACTTGTCTACTAACTAAGAGATGAAGCATCAAATTGACTGGACTTTACCCTACAAATTATAGATTTGGTTTAAATTAGTTGGTGGTGACATCTCAATTATAACATGGACTTTAGCTAGATCAACTTCAAAAACTCTACAAGATACAATGAAGCCAAGTAAGTTGCCTAAATTTATACTGAACACACATTTATTTGGATTGAGTCTAACTTTATACTCCCATAATCTTGTAGATATCTTACACAACACTATTTTATGGTTGGTCCTAGTTTTGGATTATCCTAATATGTCATCGACATAGTATTCAATAATATCATGCATCATATCATGGAATATGGAATTCAAGGCTCTTTGATATGTAGCTTCATCATTATTAAGGCCAAATGTCATTAATTGATAATAAAATGTTCCCCATGGAGTGGTGAATGTTAGTTTATGTTGGTCTTCTGGTGTTATTTTGATCTGATTGTATCCTAAAAAGCCATCCATGAGTGAAATACTTTCATAACCTATCATAGATTCGATGATCATGTCAATATTAGGTAAGATAAAATCATCTTTAGGACAAGCTTTGTTGATGTCTTGAAAATCAATAAAAATTATAATCCCTTCATGATTTTTACTAATAGGTACCACATTAGAGATCCATTTTTAGTAGTCAATGGATTAGATACATCCTACTTCTAAGAGTTTTTCCAACTCTTTCTTTACCAATACAAAAATGTGAAGATGCATCTTACATATCTTTTATTTTATCAATTTGAAATCAATATTAACCATAAGGTGGTGTAGAACCAAGGTGGGGTATAAACTTGACATGTCAGAATAGGCCCATGTAAAGATATCTACAAATTATCTCAACAAAGCATAAAGACTTCATGTTACTCCTCAGTGAGGGATGCACCTAGTTTTATCCATTTTAAGTCAACAGAGTTCCAATATTTACCTCTATTGTATCTTTGACTAGAAGGGTCAAACCATCTACTAGGATATTAGGCAATGACTTGAACTATTAGATTATGTTAGTGTCCTCTGTTAGGACTTGTTCTTCAAATTCTCCTAAGCATGATGAATATGAGTCCCCTAATGTGAGATCTAGCCATGTGATAAAAATAGTAAAAAAATATTAAAGAATTTGATTAAATACTTGTTATTTTTCAAATCTAAACTCATATCCATAGGTAAGTTCATTATTGGTGGTTTCCTAGTCTAAATTCAATGAATAATGAACACCCTCATCTAATGACACCTAACACAAGTTTTCACCACTCGACTAGCCTTTATCTTTTCTTTTCCCTAGTCAGAAAGTGCCTCAAAGAGGTTTTCACTTTAAGACCTCAATGTTTTACCTATTTGTTCTTGGCTAAGGGTGTTCACTCACTCTCCAAAATAGGCTACAAGATCTAATGTAATTGATAATCCTGACTTGTGATCTCCCAATGAAACATTGTCTCTAAGGCCTAAGAAGTCATAGAATGCCTCATCATTTTATAACTCATCAATTGGCAGACTAGATTTTTTTTGGTCCTAATCTATTAGTTATGGATAATATAATGGTGATGGATTGTGATGAATGACCAGGGTAAGGGTAAAAATGGAATTTTTATTAAATAGGTTAGTTTTAATTAGGTCATCAAAGCTGAGGCTATGATCAGACTTTTTTTCACTATCAACATCATCATCACTAGTCACTGGTGATGGAGTTTGAATAAGATATGTGGGGTCACCCCCAGGCAGTTTAAATCCAATTCCATAAGGTATTTCATACTTAGTCATAGAAATTGGCTTGATATCTCCTTGTTGATTCAATTTGAGGCATCTTCCTTCATAATTGTGATGCTCCATAATCCTATTGGGAATATGATACTTTTCATTTTTATAAAAATTAGCTTGGCTATCATTATATAACCATGATCCTTCCCCTTCAAGAGGGTTGGTTTATAGGCTAGATGTTGGTATAAATGTGATAGGTCCCTTATCTTTTTTATTTTGTTGCCAATGCATATGTGTATTGACTTTAGATCACCCAAAGGTTTTCAAATTCTAAAGAATATTAGCAATATGAAATGTATCATGGGTCACATACTCTCTCGGTCCATTATTTCAAATGGTGAAATGATTAGAATCTTCAAGAGGTAACATGTGGGAAAGGGATTCCAAGGTATTAGGATCTATGAAATTACCTAGTGAAGGATCAATAAGTATAGCATTTTATTTATCCTACTTGGAACTTGGATTCATGTTGTACTGATAATTGTAGCTTTGAAATTTGACCTCAAGATATTTGTAGTGTTCATATGGGTGTAAATCTCTTAAAATATTCACTTCCATCCTTGAGTGGGAATACATGATACATTGGTGCAACATTGGTAGAACTACATGAATATAATGTAACCAAGGCCTACCTAGAAGCATATTGTATGATAACTCAAGATCAAGCACATGGTAAAGTGTATCATAGGTTAAAGGCCTAATGATAACTAGAAAACTAATGGTGATTTATGATTCTCTCTCATAATTATCATAAGCTTTGATGGTTATTGTTTCTAGTTGAATATCTACCATTATGTACCCAAGAAGCTTGATGAGATTTAGAGACACTATGTTGAGGCTTGACCCATTGTTCATAAGGACACATTTCACTTTATGCCACTTTATATAAACTTCTATGTATAATGCATTATTATTGAGTGGGCCAAGGGAAGACATGTCACTTTGTTTGAATGTGACTTGTTGGGATGGAGCTAGGTGTGCAACCAAAGCTTGAAATTTATCAGGGGATATGTAACTAGCAATAGTGGAATAGATAAAAAACTTATTCAAGATGTTCTTATGGATTATTAACATTCATAGCAAATCTAAAATATAAATTTGTGTTGGTGTATTCTATAATTGTTCCACAATATCAAACTTCTTGTCTTGGTTAGGAGTGAATGGTTTATTCTAAGGTTGAATGGTTGGTTTTATGATGGGTAAAGTGGTAGATGGTTGTGTGTCTGGGATAGTAATATTTTACCTCTGAGTTGTGATTACACAATCGGGATTAAATATTGGACCATTATTGCTAAAAAATATTAGGAATGGTGTGGAACATGACATGAGAAGTCTTAGTTTTCAGTGTACTCATATGTGGTCATGTGGCAAGGATGAGTTGTAGATATAAGGTCTAAAAGGGGAAGTCCTAGTTTGTTGGTTTGCTTGTATGCACTCCTAGGTCAAAGAAGGATTATCCATATAATGTGGATAAATTTTGTTGTTTAGAAATGATGTAGGCTAATTAGTGCTTGGTCTAGGATTAATGGAGATGGTATTAATTCTACCCCTTGCAATATGACCTATAACCTTGTTATAGTTTAATGCAACTACATGGTAGGTTTGTTAGTTATTACCATTTTGACCTAGGTTTGTCCATTATTCTATCATTACGGGTTATACTATTGATTTTTTTGATTCTAATGGTTTAGACTTTGATTTTTATACTATTGATTTTACTACTGCACTAGTCATCATTATTGTTATTGTTGATTGTTCTACTACTATTGATTGTTATGTCAGGGAAAGGGCTTTTAATAAATTCCAAGAGTTTGATTGGAAGTGGAATCACCATTATCCAATGTTATCTCCCCATTATCCAATATATTCTCAATTAAATGCATGATTTGGACACATCTTCATAGATTATGCTTATTGACCCAATGATAGTCACATAATTCATTTTCATGGTACCAATCAGGATAAGGAATGCTCTATGGATAAGTTTTTGGTATAGGCCAACTAATTACATTAGTGGAAACAAGATTTAAAAATATAGACTCAATAAGTTATCCTAGGTCACTAAAGACATGATGTGCAAACATGGTTCTCCTAGGAGGAGGTGTTTGCAATGGTAAAGGCTACTATATTTATTATGCAAGTCTTGGCTTTTGTGCTTGTGGCATTGGTTGGAGAGGTTGTTAGGTAGGAGTAAGCTATTAAGGTGGTGCAGATAATGTTTACACCATTTGGACATGATGGGATTTGGTTACTCCATTTCCCATAACATTCCTATTATTGTTGAATTACTTTGGTCTTTCTTTATTATTGGCATGTGCTAGTTGTGATGCTTACACTTGAATTGGGTGTTTATGTTGGCCATTTCCCTAATTGGTACCTTGATTTTGATTAGTTTAATTAATCTTGATGACTTCTTTTATTGATGAGCACTCACTCAATCAAAAATCCTTTGTCAATGATTTCATTGAAAGTATGTGCACATTGTAGCTCTAAATGATATGTTATGTCACTATGAAAATTTTTGGTAAACACAATGGCTAATTGTTTATCTAATAAACTATGGGTGAAACATATTACAAGGGCTCTTCATCATTATAGATAACTTGAGAAAATCTCACCATATTTTTACTTTGCTTGTGTTAAGTCCACTAATGAAATCTCATGCTTGAAATTATAGGAAAAGTGTTGCACAAACTTATCAAAAAGATCATCAAAATCTATTACTGAATTTTTGGACAACTTTAAAAACCACTCCAAGCTTTGTCTAGGGAATCTCTTTGGAAATAAAAACAAAAGATATATGTCTCTATATGCCATTGGTTGACATGCAAAAAATAATTTGATCAAATGAGCCTTAGGGTCACCTTTCCCTTTATATTTGTTAAATATTGGTGGTTCATATCTTTGAGGAAATGGTATTCAAAAATAATCCATGTTAAATGGGTAGGAACACACGTCATCCAATTTGAAATTTTTAGTCTATTTCTTAGCCTAAATGGTATCAATTACATCCTTCATCTGTTGTAATTCTTGGGGTAGGAAACAAGAAGGAACATTGGTTTGAGGGAGAACATTGGTTTGGGTAGATGGTTGGAAGGTCACAAGTGGGACACTTTGACTAGGCTATGATGGAGATACCTGTTGGGGTACATTGGTTTTGTTAGGGAATGGACCAAGAATATGCATACATGGATTAAGATGTACTTGAAATTACATATTTGGTTGTGTGATATTCTAGTTTGGGTTGGTGATAAAGGTTTGATTTGGATGATTTTGTGGTTGGGATAGAGGGATATAACTATAGTGTGCCTATTGTGGTTGAAAAAAGACATACTACTAACTATCAAACCTTATTTTTGAGTGGGAACTTATGGACTAAGACCCTGTCTCTAAATTTGTGGCACATTTTGAACTAGCAGTTGTCTAGTAGGTACTTGAGAAACATGAGAACCTCATTATTGCATGAATCCCTATGGCGAAGTGAAAATAGGTTACAGATTCAACATCTATCACTAAACAATATTTACACATTATTTACTAGTCATTACTTGGTTTTGGATTGGCATATTAGTTTGTGAATGAAGAGGTATGTTTGTCATTACCTAGCAAGGTAGAACATTAGGTACCCCTGATTGAGGTGGAAATGTTTTTGTCCTCTATTGCATTGATACACTAGGTTGTGCCTATTATTGTGGAACACTACTTATTACTTGAGGAGTAGGATTTATCATATTCTATCATTAAGGTGTGATGTTGGCCATTATTTGACTACCTAATCCCATAGGTTATAAACTTAAGGAAGTAGTTAGTTGAGGTTGGTATGTAGAAACTCTTACTCCCTAGTATAATGATCTACTAATGGGATTAACTATAGGCACATGTTATTGGCTAGTTATTTGTGTGTTAGTACCACTTTGATTGAGATTGGACACTGCTTGCACATTGTCCACTATATTTATCTCACTATTCTATGTAGAGGCCAAAGACACTTCTTCAATAATGGGCATATGTATCAAGTTATCTACCAAAGTGATTTACACAAATAGGTCAGAACTCAGATTCTCTTGTCTAATTAACTCTATCAACATTCCTATTGAAGGAACTAAGTCAATAAGAGGTTTGTTATTCATGTTCATTTGATTGAAATTATGTGATAAATTTAAGTAGGTTTGATATACTATCTACATTTGGTTAAAGTGATCTTCCATGATGATTTTACCTTAATTATATATATTAGGGTCATGATACATTGTTTGGACTAGAGCCATAGGATTGTTGGAATAAAATTATTGATCATAAATGATACTATGGGGCACTCTTACTAGAATTGGTAATTTTTCATGGGGGAAGTCTACTATAAACTTGACCCCCACCTCTATGGCTCTAACAAAAATCTCATCTTTATTCTCTAACAAATGTCACTCCAATAAAAATGAGTCATACATGGAAGTTTTATTAGTAGATATGACTATTGAAGAACTGGCTCATCGACTATGGGTATTGTAGTTAGGTATTATGTGGTTTATTCATGGTCTTGTTCTAAATAAGGTGGTGTGTTAACTATATAGTAAGCCAATAGAGCTTGGATTTGTGCCACTAATTAAGTATTATAATAGGGATAAGAATCTATCTCATAAGTAATATTATCTACATAGGGATCTTGCACCATTTCTTCCTATGCAACTACATTACTAATCCCTATATTATACATGAGTCCACTATAAGTGTAGGAATACATGTTGGGATCCCTATTCAATGCTTTGTGATAAAAGGTTAAAGAGTTATAAAAAATCTAAAAATGATAGAATCTAAAACAGATGATGTTCTAACTTGGTCTAGATTCATCAAAAAGATCAAAAGGTTTATGCAAAGATTTATGAGTAAATAAGCTCATGTGAAGTATATAACATTTAACTATTCACATAAAGATAAGAAAGTAAATGGAACAAAAAT
Source organism: Torreya grandis (assembly GCA_037957365.1). NCBI lineage: Eukaryota > Viridiplantae > Streptophyta > Pinopsida > Cupressales > Taxaceae > Torreya > Torreya grandis. The sequence goes on along the minus strand of JARHVA010004149.1, from coordinate 1,450,267 downwards.
AAAAATGCTAAACTCTAAGGTCAAAGTGTTTCAAATCAATCTAATCTAGGAATTTAAAAATTGCTAGGTCTTTTGGTGAAATGCAACATCAAAAGCTAGGTTCAAATAAGGCATGAGCTATGACTCTTGGCCAAACAATGTCAAAATATAGACTTTAAAATAAATGAAAGTTTGAATCTAATGGATTTGAAACACTTCTAACAAACACTAGGCATTTGATTCCTGGACATGAACTTGATTAACTAGGTCTAAGGTATGAAACAAAAGGCACTTTAGAGATAGTTTATTTTCTCATAAATAATGGTATAAAACTTGGTTCTTTTGAAAAATAAGGTAGAAAAAAGTGAACATTATAACTATGCTAGACAAAATATCACATAAGTACACTTGGATTGGTCTGAAAATGTAGAAATAATTTTAAACTCCATGCAAGAGGGTCTATGAAATAATATTTGAAATTTTTTGGGCAGTGTAACGATGCTACACTACCCAAAAGGTGTGGTAAAAAAAGTTTGTTTCAAAAAATATCTAAGGCAAGGATAGTTTCCCATAATTTTGACAACATAACACTAGTTTTGTTGACTCAAAATGTTATGGTACATAGAATCAAAGTGAAAGTGTTTAGCACAAAATGGGTTAAGTCTATCAAGTGATGACAATGATTATGAGTCTTAAATAACCTTCAACCAAAATTGGAATTTAAACCTAAGTTCTCTCAAGTTTAGTACAAATGGTAAAACCACTTAACACATCAACCTTAGGAACTTATAAAGGTGCAATTCCAAATTTATATTATAAGTGAAGGAGGTAAAATAACTTTGGTAAAGGTCTAGACTCAATTGGGCAGCATAACTACACCAAAGTGGATAATATGACTCTCAAGCTTTTGATGAAATTTGAACAAGGAAATTTGATATTTTCACATGGGAAGCATAACATATCTTTGTTTAAAGGAAAATTAGGACTATGTGTTTGGTTTGAATTGTTTTTTTACACTAGGTTTTCACTTCAAATAAGAATTTAATCTAGGACAAGACCAACTAATTAATCACTCTTAGATCCTATACTGACAAGGTTGCTTGGTATTATTGTAATCTATCAATATAAATCATTTGAGAGGATTTTAAGTGTTCATCCAAAAGTAAATATGCAATATATATTAGGGTTTTTACACCCCTCCTTCTCTCAAATGATAGTACTATGACATGGACCTTGAGGCAAACCTTGCACCAATAATACTTCCATGGTAAGTGGGGATTTGTCTAAGATATAGAAATTTTCCAAACATTATAGGGGAATTAATTACATAATGACTTTCACACCAAACAATGCAAAATAAAATCATGGATTTTGGGTTTGTATCACTTGGCTTGCTAAAAACAAGTCTAGTCCTTTTTGCAACCACTACATCCTGTTGTTCATTTAGTGTAGTGAGATGTCCAAAGTGCCACTATGTCTCATGTACAAATCCAATTAGGAAAAAAATTAAGTCAATGTTAGGAGGTGAAACCCTAGGTCAAATATTCCCTAAAAAACTCATGGGAGGTGATGAAGTCCCCCTTATAAGCCAAGTTTGTATAAAAATAAAGAAAGCATTAAAGTAGAAATTCTTTAGGGTCATTTTCAAGGTCACCCAAACTTTGACAAGTTTTTGGGGAGTGATTTAGATGACTTTATTTCTAAGCCTTGGACTAGGATACTTGTAATAGGAATGACACTTTTGATTCCAAGGGTTCCCTAAACGGGACAAATAGAAGAGCATACACACAACAGCCTTCTTTTTGTCAAACAAAAAATTAATTTAAATAACTAAATGAATTCAAAAAACTTGAAAATGTGAGTTCATTTTTAATCCCAAATGGAAAATGAGGTGGTGTTCATTTGACCCCTTGGTCTTAGTTTCAAACTTTGAAACATTCACCATAAACATCTAACTTTTTTTGTTAAACACCAAAACAAGGTTCCTAATTGATTTTTAAGTATGAAAAATGAGATATAAAACATGTTTTTAGCAAATGTAAAGCTTATTCCTATAAAAAAAAATTTATCATATCCTTTAGCCTTGAAGCTCTTTTAGGTTTGAAATAATGAACTTTAAAAAAAGAGCTCTCGGGTCTATATTTTAAGAAAAACACAGTGACTGATGTCGGTTACATAAATGACCATAGTTACATTTGCTAACCAATGAAGGTTATCTAACCGACATCATTTATACCAATGTGACTGATGATAGCTATCCAACTGATGTCAATTTTACTAATTGATGTCAGTTACTATCTAACCCTGTAACAAACAAAAAATGGCAAAATAAAGTTATAAAATGAATTTACAAGAGTTTTAATGATATAAATGAAGATTTTAAAGATGTAAAATGATCTTGTTCATGTGTGGTATGTGTCTAGTACCACCAAGCATGCCATATGTGATCTAAGAATTTGAATGAAGAGAGGATGGTTAGTATAGTGTTAGTTTCAAAATGAAAACAAAATGAAAGAAACACACTAACTAGAATAACATCTCTAGGCCTAAACACTAGGGAGAGTTTAGTTAACAAACATGAATAAAACACACAACTAAAATTGAAAATAAAAATTCTTTTACCTCCCTTGTATGCTCCAAAATTCTTGTTGTAGTGGCTTGCTCAGCTTGTGCTCATGAAGTCCTTGGCAATGGAAGCTTGGCTACCTCCATCTCTCTTTGGTACCTTTAACTTGTGTCTTGGCTTGTCTTGGAATCAATTTGACATGGTAACACTAGTTTATTTAATATTTTGGAATTATTTATGCATTATAAATTTTCATAATCAATACTTAAAATTCATGTGGTGAGGCCTCCTATTTATAGTTTTGAGAATGTCTAGAACTAACCTGAACTATCCATCTTGAGATTGAGATGTGTAATTGAGGATTAATTAAATTTTTATAATTAAGTTTATAATTATCCTTATCATGAAATTTTAATAAGGGTAAATTAAGAGGCATGGAGGTAATCATGGAAGGCATTGATGAGGAATGGAGGGCATGAATCCTAATATTTATGGCATTTATGGCCTAGGGATGTCTTCTAAAGAAATGAGGTCACTTGATGATATAGATATTCAATATTCATTTCCAAAATTAAATTTTCAACAAGTTTCCAAGGAATTCTTAATTAGGCTTTAATTTGGTTTAACAATATCTTAAGCATGATTAAGCACTTTGTGCACAAATTGCTCAAATTGATCAAAATGCCTTATTATTGGTCTAAAATTTGATTGGATTAAAATTGAAAGGCAATGTCAGATTCATCGGATCCATTATCCCATTTAAGATTTTACTAATAAAAAATAAGAAAGGCATATGTCTTGTGTAATATATTTGATAGAAAAGAGTAATCTAGAGCACCCAAGTGCAAAATTGGCATTTTGAATCCCATAAATTGCATTGCCCCATTTAGGGATATCCTAGGCAAAATCAAAACTTGAATATATGAATTTCAACTCATTTAGCATGTTTTAGTGTTTTTAGGCCAAATTATGCATTTTGGGTGGAAATTGGCCAAAATCTTGATTAGAGGTTATCGGCAGCCAGATTTAGGTGTCTACAAATTCTAATCCTTTTCACTACCATTTAGGGTGTGACCTTCCCTTTGCATGTATCCTTGCTTGGGAGAATCACTTGTTTCTCATTCCATTGAGCCTTCACATGTAGATGTTGACTTTGTTGATAATGAAATGTTTTTTTTTACTCTTTCTTTCAAGTTTTTTGTGTGTTTTTTTTCCTTAGTTATTTATTTGCCTATTTGTTTGCTTTTTTTGTTATGCCTTGACTCAGTTTATATGAATTCATTAGGTGATTCCTTGCACATAATTTTTGAGTCTATCCATATTCATATGTCAACATCATCATCAAGGTTTTTATCATTAATGCATTATTTTCAATTTTTTATTAGATTGAGAGTCAGTCCTTATGCATATTTTGGCTAAGTTATCATGGTGTTTTATATCATGGTGCCTACCATCATGTCCTACAAAAAAATCATCTTGGGAAATCATACAAGTAATGGATCCACATAAACTTATCCTTGGTAATCTTGGCAAATCCTCATACCCTCCTTGATCTAATCAACCCCTTAACCATTCTAGTTGTATCATTTCTAATAAAGATGAGCATATCTATATTTTTAGGTATAAATAAATCATTCACATTAATCAATTATTATTCTTCTATTCCTAATTTCATTTTCTCTCATTTTTGGGTGAACTACATTGGATTGAGGTCTATTTATACTATGTAGGTAGTGATTGGATACATGATGTATCTCAGGTCAGTTTGACCACATTTATTCCTCCAATCATCTCTTCCATCACTTTGTGCATCATTATGTTCCTAGTTATTTTTGGCTTTTATAGTCATTACACCATCGCATCTATGTTTTCACCCACTCATCTTTAATCTATGAAACAAATTATATCCTTGATCTATTCTTACTAATCTACCCTACTGGGGAATAACCATAAATTATTATTCAATCTGGGTTATCTTCATTATTATAATTGCCTATGGGAAAAACATTATTTTGACTCATCCACCCTAATGGGGGCATATGCCTGTGCCAATGATTATAACTACCTTTAAGAAAATTAATGTCTCAGCCTTTGTTACTAATTATAACCACCTTTAGTCAAATCAGTACTTTTAAAATCAAATCCATGAAAGCATTGTCTTGAATGGATTAATATCACCCATGGTTAATTTCATTATTTTTCTTGCTTCTTTTTGATGGACCATCCATCAATCATATGTGTTAACCACTCCATCGAGGGGGGATCATTATAGGATTCCCAAACATTGTTTGGAGCTTCTTCTTCAATAATTATTGTATTTCATTCTTAAAAGACATTTTTAATTATTTGATAATATGTTACTATGTTTATAGCTTGAAAATCCTTCCCAAAGAAGGGTAAATTATAGACACCTAAAAATGGCCACAACTAAATTTTGACCAGACTTTAGACCAATTCCTACCAACCATTGTAAATTAAGCCTAGAAATAATTGAGCATCTCAAATTTGTTTGTGCATCATTCATCAAAACTTAGAATCATGTTGAGGCATCCCCATATGGGATACTATCCTATATTCATCAATAACCTCTCACATATTCATCCATAATCACCTTGCAACATAACAACTATCAATTTGCCCTATAGACTTATTAAGTGGGGCACTTACACACTTAATCAAACCTTATAAGAGATAAAAGGATAATCAAAATCATTTAATAAATTAAACAATATTAAATTCCTAGTTGAATTATCCATTTGAAATTAATGAATATCTAGAAATAGAAATTCCAAAAATCAAAATATCAAAGCCTTTCATCATTGCCTTTATGAGTTGTCAAGCTCTTTGAAAATATCCTAAAATATATAATTTGAGATCCATGCCTATTAATTTCAAATCGTAATTACATGACAACTATTATCTTAACTAGAGTTAGTTTTAACTCACCTAGGTTTAGTTTGAATCCATTCCAAGACTAAACTCAACCTTAACTCACCTTTGGTGAGAGTTAATTCCTAAGGCTATAAATACAATGCCATACCTCTTCACTTCTAGTATTAGATATTTTAGAGTTATTATGTAGTATTTCCTCCATAATCCTCATGAAATTAGTGTTACCATACCCAAATATTAATCCAAGCAACATAAAATCCAAGCTGCCCAAGAGAGAAGGAGATAAACAGGCTTCATTATCAAAGACTTATTGACGAATAAGTTAATCAAGTCATTCAACAAGCCATTTAGAGCTCCAAGGAAGGTAAAATACTTATTTATTTTATATTTTTATTATGGTTTCATTTAGTTTTTTTTACCTAAGCTCTCCCTAGTGTCTAGGCTAGAGGTGCTAGGAATTTAGTGTTTTCATTTCATTTGTTTTAGGAGACTAGAACAAGACTAACCTCCCCTCTATGTTAAATCCTTTATTCATAAAAATATATAAGGATGTCATAAAAAAACACTAACACAAAGTAGTCGAGATAATCCCTAAATGCACTATTCATAAAATTCATAAATGTTGTCTAAGTATTCATTGACCCGAAAGGTAACATTATGAACTCGTAGTGCCCATATTGAGATATGAACCATATTTTTGGAATATCCTCATATCAAATTCTCAATTGATGATAATACCCTGATCTAAGATCAATTTTAAAAACTATTGTTTCCTTTTACATCTGATCAAAGAGATCATCAATATAAGGTAGAAGATATTTTTCTTGATTGTCACCTTATTCAACATCCTATAATCAATACACAGGAAAAGAGTACCATCCTTCTTCTTGAAAAATACCACTAATTCACCCCATGATGACAAACTTATTTGAATCAACCCTTTTGATAAAAAATCCTATATTTGATCTTCCAACTCAACTAATTCTATATTTATCATCTTGTATGGTGCTTTAGATTGTAGTTCAGATCTAGGTATGATGTATATTGAGAAATTAAATTCATGTTTGGGTGGTAGTCCTATGAATTATTTTGGAAACACATCCTAAAAGTTCCTAAGAAAAGGATAATCCTCTATTGATGATTCCTTAAATTCCTCAATCTCATTTATTTTAACAATAAATGCTTAGAATCCTTTCCTCTGATCCTTCTTGAGTTAAATTTTTGAAATTTGCCTAAGCTTCAACTCTCTTTTCTCACCCTAAATTTGTGTCTAATTTCTAAAATAATATTAACACTCTACCTTCTTAAGATATAAATCAACCTTAGCTTTATAATTTACAATCCAGTTGACTCCTATGATCACATCATATGACCCTAATGATGTAACATGTAAATTCACTATTATAGTGAATTTAGGAATCCTACTATCAAGTTACATTAAACACTTGTCAACCTTCACCTTTGACTCATTCCCATACTATATTGACCTTGTATTTTCCATAAATTTAGCTTTTATAGATAACTTATTAAGTATTCTAAAAGGATGAAAAAATTATATAGCCCCAATATCAATCAAAATAGAAACTAGATGATCAAACAAAATATATGGCAGTTCAATAGGTGAAGCTTGGAATTTAGCTTGATGATTGTCAATAATTGCATGAATCCATTAAATAAAAGTTACCTATTATAAATTAGAACCCCTATTCTTTACATCTAATTTTCCCTAAGTGCACTATTGATCATAATTGTCACCTCCACAAATCAAGTAACCTTTAGGTGTCCCTTTCCTATTAGACTATTAGTTTCCCTTAAAATCTCCCTTGAAACCATTTCTAGGTTTCCTATTTCCTATGCTATTATTGAACTTAGCATTATGGTTCTTTAATTGGATCTTAGAGTCTCCACTCCTCTTCAAATTCTTGTTTTTGAAAGTCAGTTTGGAACTTAAGATGATTTTTTTCTCTAGAAATTACCTCTATAGAAACAAATTCAAAATCCTTAGTGATTTTGCATACAATGTTCTTATAGAGCTTAAGATGTTTAATGTTGGTCTGTTACACTTTTGAAACTTGGTTAGTCACTAATTATGAGTCACCTTGGATATTTAGGTTTTTAATACCTAACCTTTTATGATAATTATTCCTAATAATGTGGCTTCATATTCTTACCCATTATTTGTAAATTCAAAATCAAGATTGAAGCCAAAGGGCATGATTCTTCCTCTGATGGAAATCAAGATAAATCATTCCCCTATGCCAAGATGTAATTTTACCCCATCATAATGAAGTGTTCATTAATCATTTTCAAAGGAATAATCATCATCACACTTGGGGATAACTTCTTGGTACTCTAAAATCTTAACCATGAAAATGTCAATAATGATGGCTAACCCTTCTTGGGTTTATATGTTTTGAGATTCAAAAAGGACATATGTTCTCACTCTACATGGGTCAAATGGGAATGTGATTGGTTTATCATTTTATTGGATACTAATAATTTTAGCCATAGACATATTCAAGACCATAGATATCATTGTTACAAGATTCTTCCCTTTTATATTCTCTATTATTTTACCCCCTTTTCTTTAGGATTTTCATTTGTCAAGACTTTGGGAATTTTAGAACCCTTATTTATGACACACACAAAGGTAATTATAGGCTCCTTATATTTTCCCAAGGGTATGATTTTAACCACATTATTTTTGAGTAAATGGTAATCAATATGGAGGCTTGGTTTCTTGTTAAAATTTCTTGAATAATGTCAAAGGGTTTATGACCTCCTTAAGTGATTAAGAACTTCCATACACGAATAAATATGGTATTTTGAAATAAATTAGAAGGTATTACCTTCATTTATTGAATTTGGTATTCTAAGGATTATATTATAGTTTGTATTCAAAGTAGTTTTATCACCCAAGGTCATAGAAACCATGATGGTCTCAATAAGGTAGACTTAAGGATAGCATATCCTCTCAAGGTGTTATGGGAATTAGATAAATTATTTTCCCTATAACCAAATTTATATATCAATAATAATGGGACTATGTTAATAACCACCTTATCATTGACCATTATTCTCTTTATGTAATTATTATAAATATAGAATTGTAAAAAAATATTTCTCCCCTTTATATCCATCTCAACATTGGGGGGAATACACCTAAGGTCAAATAATTAAACATCTCTTGAGTTTTTTCCAAGTGGGAACATGTCCAAATCAATGTGATTGATATAAGCATAGGGTGGATTTGTGACACTAGCTATGTGTCCCAATCCCAAGGCATCAAACAATGTCGAATGATAGGAAGGAAAGTTTGTTTATCAAGTATATGAAAGAGATATGATAAAATGTCTTTGTTAAGTTAGAAATTAAGTCTTAATTCCCCACAAGATTAGTTTTGATGTCAATATCTAAGACATTTAGAAATTAAGTATTTGTAATTTCATATTATCTTGTGTGAGTAATGATGTTGGAATCTTCACTAGTTTATAATTCCATAAATCCTATCATTTGAGTTTTCCCCTAAGGCCCCAAATGAGATGCCATATCAGGGTTGGTTATGTTAGAGCTAGAGGTGTCAGTGTCATGGGTATCAACTGATGGAGGTTGGTTAGTTTAGTTACCTTATGGTTAGTTTTAGAAGTGATACTAATAGTCAGGAAATAGGATCTAATATATGCACATATTGACATTTTTGATGTGTTATATGACTATTTGGTAGGGCTTTGGAGTTTGAATTAACATTACATAATAACATGTCTATAAATGTTTACCATTTGTGCTCAGAGAGTCTCTAAATGAATTTATTATATTCTTTATAGACATAACTACTTAAACTTGGATTTATATATTAAACTAGTCTTGTAAACTTGAAAAAAAAAACATTTATGGATCTACCCTTCAATTTTGACCTTACTTGCAATAAAAAGGCTTGTGTTCACCACATCACTGGACCTAGATTCTTAATTCTTAATCCAACTTAATATTCTAACTATATATATAACTTGTAACTGATAGAATATATATAATCTTATATATATCCTTCATTATCGATTACATAATATTAATAACTTTCTTCCTTCCTAAACAATTGCATTCATAATATGATAGTAGCTTTGATACTACTATCCCTATTCTAATGCAAGTGTCATTTCCCTAAAAAGACTCAAATTTACCAATGCTTCAATGTGTACTAGTTGGCATAATAAGTTTATTAACCCTTTTATGAGGTTCATTTTAAGATAACTAGTATAAATACAAGTCAAATCTAATTCATTTGGACACAAATCAATCACCTATAAAGCTTAGACATACTACTAAAAATTAAAGTACATAACTAATCTATTGGGACATATTGGTCCCTATTTGCATATCAATCATAGGAGTAGTCATATTATATGTTTGAAGCATTCAAATAATATCCCATTTACCATATTTTTCAAGTTACAAGTTAGATCATTACATGTACTCACATATAACATTATACACTATTGTTCACACACATTCCAACACATAGGGGATAAACGCATGAGTGTCTCCTTGGAATATTGGATATGTAGGTATGACTCACTAATATAGTGGTCTTTGAGGTTAGATTGACATCATGAGCCCACTAACCTATTTTTGGTAAGGTAACCTAACCTAAGGTGGAGATCTAGGGTTTGAGATACAAACACAAATAGAGCCTATGTTCATGATTCATATTTATCATTATAAATGTGACATAAAACCCAAAAGTACCCAGGTGGTCACTTTTTAGTACAATAAATATTCTATACAAGATAGTTTTATCAAGATATAGATAAACATTGACATAAGTGTCTAAGCAGTCTGAAAGAATATCAATAGAAATTTATGACTAGTTCATGAGAATTAGACAACCTATTTTGATACCTATACATCTCACATATGTATGTGCATCGTTGCATAATCTAATTATTTTTTATTATTCATAATTACATAATCAAAATACAATTTGGTAGTATATGTTATATATTTGTCGTTTTACATAATTCAACACTGTGATTGGCCTACTTTAGGGAATAGTTTAATTCATTGTTGTTTAGATTATTCCCACATTTACCTCTTTTCCAAAAATGTTTAAATATTTTGTGAACCCAACCATTGTGTATTCACATGTAATTATTATCTTGATCTAGGGTTTTTAGCCTTTTAGGTTTCCAAAATATAGTAATTATTTAGTTATAATTTTTCTTGTCATGTTGGGTTGTTCCCTAGTATTTTTTTGTCTCTTTTATAATGTTCTCATCTCTATCTTTACAACATTTAAAATGGATAAAAGGAACCTCTTCCTCCTAACCTTAAGGAGGGTTATAACTCCCATCCCTCTAACCAGGGCCATGCTATCGCTACTCCAAGGGGTAAGGTGGACAATCCTATTATACCTATCCTTCCTCAAACCTATCCATATCAGATATCCATTCTAGATGGTATGTGTATGCATATTTAATCTGAATCACCTAGGTTTTGTGCTTGTGAAGCCCTTAAAGATAAGTCATCCTTATGAGTAAGTTAATAGAAGATTTGAAAATAAATTTAGTTTAAAGAACACATTATTATAAAATCATATCACATACCTATAGAATCCAAAATATTCTAGTTTTAATCATCTATTTACATCTTCATTTAGAAATGTTGTGTTCGTATGCATCTAAATTTTGCATGGTATAACATTCCTAGTAATATGTCTAATGATGATGTAATGATATCATAATTTACAATAAAAGTGATTTCTTTCTAACATTATATCCCTCTAATTACCTATATATATTATAGACCCCTCAAACTCCGCTTTTATTTGTCTTTGCATTTCTCATTGATTTTTTTCAAAAAGCTTCAGTTGGTTACAAATTTTCTTATTAGGTGATAGAACCACCATATAACATTATAAAACTACCCCATGCATAATGGGTTCATCATGGTAGTTTTATAAACTACCTTAATAGAGCCATCACTAATAGGGTGGTTCATTCATCCCATGTGGTGGTTCTATCACACATATTAATGGTTGTTTAATTTCCCCTACAAACAAGGGTGATTATGTCACCCTTGTCCCGTGTTCTAATTTTAGCTTCCATGATCAAGATTTCACATAGTTTGCATGCTTATTTTTGTGTTTAATTTTTTGTAAAATTGAATTTATATCTATGTTATCCCAAATCACCCCCTCTTTTATTTTTAATAATTTTAATTCTTTCCTAATTTCTACTCCCAATTCCACCCAATTAAACTCATCCTTGCAACTTCCATTCCTATCCTACAAAATTCCATTTAAAGATTGATTTTAGATCCAAAATTTGGCATTATAGGTTGTAATTTTTTAATATTTATACATCCAAAACTTTCTTACTATTAATATTAAGAATTTCCTTCGCTTAGTTTCATGTTAGACTACATAATTTCAACTAAGGAGGATCATTGATTTTATAACTACAACTTTTTAAATAGTACAATAACTAGCCACATTCAGTTATTATTTTATTATAATTCTATTACTCTCATATTATTCATTTTATAATATTATTTTATCATTATCCTTGGTTATATAGTTTCTAAAATCATTTTTTTGAGTGGAAGAGCTAGCACACTAAGGACCACATCATAAAAACATCTCTTGCTTCTAATTGGTCTACATATTGATCATGTTGGGTGTTTCTAGTTTTAATTTATTTTATTTATTCAATATATTATATTATTTGTTTATTTTAATTTCATTATATTATATCTCTCTTTTGAAAAGGAAAAAAAATAATAATAAAAATGATTCTCTTTTCATGTCTTTACACCAAAAACATTAGTTAGTTTCCTTATTGTTTGAAGCCATATAATATATTATTTCAAATCATAAATATTTTAATTCAAACCCTATGAATATATTATAAAATAAAACCAAAAAAAATCATATTCAATGATAATAAATTTTTAATTTAAAACAATCTCTTGTTCATGCAAAACAAGCACACTAACAAGTAGAAAACTCTAGACAAATCTAGGAAAGTAAAAGGTAATATTTGAGCATTGATTATTCATTATTTGAGTAAAATAAATTTTTTTAGTTTATAAAATCATTATATATATATATATATATATATATATATATATATAATTTCATTTGATAAAAATCATTCAAACTTATTGTATATTCACATAGAAACACAAAAATTAGTTTTAGCTTGTATATATAAAGGAATACTTAGAAACTTAGTAGTATTGTTTCTTAGGATCTAGATATAACTTTATAGTTAATTTAATATTAAAAAATATTAGTTTAAATAATATATTTAATCATATATATTTTCAAAATACTAAATAAATTTCATTTATTTTGCACCTAGAAAAAACTAGAAATCAGTATTTAGATTGTTAACCTAGATTTTGCTTTCTAGTATTGCATGCATTGAATAGTGAACTGAAAACTAATAAAAAAGAAGCATTATTTCATTTATTTTTAGATGTTAATTATTATTTACATTAATTAATTTACTCTTAGTAAATATTTATCTTTATTTTTAGTCAAAACATTACCAAAAACCAAAATCAAATCAACCACCAAAGCCTTGTACTAATGAGCATGAGCATTCCCAAAACTTTGATTATAATAGAATATAAATTCCAACCACATATTAAATTTATAAAAAGATATTAAACTTATAAATTTACACATATATACTCTTGTATGACACTCCTTGAGCATCCATACATCCATAAATCAGGTATTTTTTCCAAAGTTAGAGCCCAAAGGCCTACTATTAACACCCAATCACATATTAGTATCAAGATTATAATTACAGTTTTCCATTACAAATATATCCAAAATATCATTTTAAATGATTTTAATTACCTAGATAATAAATATCAAATCCCTAAATCCACCCATCATCATCCTCCCCCAAAACTGAGGCTATCAATATAACGTGATCAATGCTTATATTCTCATCTCTATCCCCTTTCTTCTCCTCGATTCTAGTCTCATCATATATCATTCACATTTTTGTATGACATTAACATGAAAAATTTAGTTTGAAATATTAGACCAAATTAACTTATTGACTTAACCAAACCACTCCCAACTTGACATTTCCAACATCAATCAAGAACTTTTCCTCCTTATCATAGCCAATACTGAAGGAATTAGAGTTATGTTTCCACTCAATTACACACTTGTAATGAATGATATGACATAACATAAATATTTTGGTTTCATAATGGTTATCCATTAATTATTTTAATTCAAAATCCAATTCCACTAAATAATGATACCAATATATAGTTCCACCCAGCATCCATCCATTATGATAGATGTCTCATCTAGACCTCGAGAATTCAAGTGTATAATTTAGCATGTGTTATTTGTGTACATACAATTTTTTCGACCTGATGTTGAATTAATTTCATATTTTTATCTCCTATTTTATTATCCTTATTCTTTATCCCTTATACATATTATCCTATCCTTCCATTTATTCTATGGATATCCACATACCCCAAAATGTGTTTTCACAAGACCTAGGAAAATCTCTTAGCCTAGAGGGCTATAGAAGAATATAAATTAAATTTGGTGAATATTTATCAATATTTTGGAACAAACTTAACTTTGGAACCAATGTATACTATGAATATTAATATTATTCTCACACCAATATTCAACATTTGAGTGAAATCATATTCATGAGGTGTGGGGCATATTTGAAGGTTCAAGTAACCATCTTGATTATAATTATATGAATCTAATTAGGGGGAATACAATTAATCATATTATGGATTTTAAACCATTAATTATCTTATATAACTAAATTTTGAAATCTAAGTTAGACATAACCAATATATAGGTAATATTAATTATTTGGAATATGAGGTTAACCACATGAAAGCATCTACACATCCCTCTAGTAGGATTCAAAATACCTATAACTTGCTAGTGTAAACCCTAACCACTACCCTTGAGGTTCTCAATACAAATATAACTCTTCAAACCAACCAATCTCTCACTTATACCCCTCTTATATATCAGGATTTCATAACTAATTCCACTACTATCTAAAGTGAACTCATAAATATCTAGGTGGGTTATATTCATGATTTAGAGAATAACCAACAATATTTAAATCAATAACTAAACCTAAATCCTCATACCTAGGTTCATTCCTCCTATGTTATCATCCAAAAACTAGTTCATAAACTATTCTAAAAATAAGAACATACACCCCCACCAAGTTATGCCTCTATCTAACCCCTTGGAGACATCATTTCTTATAGAGTCCTAACCTAAATACCTTCAAAATATCTCCACCCTACCAATATCATACCAAAACCTTGATTGGAGGGGAATTCACCTACATTACACCCTAAAAAACCAATGTGGTGGTAAATAATATACCAATCTTTACCTCTATAATTTATGTGACTCACATGTATTCTCCTCCTCCATAGACTAACCATGCACCACCTTATGTTTCATCAGTTTATGTGCAAACCACATATGCCCTTCCTCAAAAAATAATAAACATTTTTACATATAACAATATTCCTCCCTATTTCCATATGTTATATAATTCTACTCATTCATATAACTATTTTCAATTATTCCAATTCACCCTATCAAGCCTCTTCCATTTCTCCTAGTGGTTATCCATGAAACCCCTATGTGATCCCACCCTTCCACTCCAGTTTGACCATATCAATAATTTAATTTATCAACATGAAGACCTATGCTAAGTATATTAAATAACCCCTTGATATAAACATATGAGGAGTCCTTATTTTTCATCCCCTACTAGACCTTCCAAGGTTCAAATGGGAGGGAGATACTAATGTACATGTCAAGGGTTATACCATGAATGCAGTGAAAATATTACCTAGAGATGGGGTTGTTACCAATATTTTTCATAAAACGCTAAAATAATTGATTTTGAATGGTAATATTGCCTCTATAATGGGCCCATTCATTGATTTAGATAATTGGTGGATGGATTCATTAAGGGTTTCAATATGAACAAGCTTCTAAAGACTGACATTCAATAATTCCATCATATTAAATAAGAACACAATGAATCATTTTCCCATTTTATAATGAGATAGAATCAGGTTCTATATTCATATTATAATGCACCTCAATGGACAAGAGGGAATTATCCAAAATTTTCCTTCACTTCTTAAAAAAGTATGCAAGGTGAGACATCCAAAATTTTGCCTATTATAAGCTCTTAAAAGTGTTTTACATATTTATCAAATGACCATTGATAGTGGTCATCAATCCTATGGGACCAATGGGAACATTATCACCCCAAATTAAAATAACAAGGGATTTAAAATTATGAGCCAAAATAATGTCAATAGTTAAGGTCCAAAAATCCTCATTTGAAACAATA
This sequence comes from Torreya grandis, assembly GCA_037957365.1. Lineage (NCBI taxonomy): Eukaryota > Viridiplantae > Streptophyta > Pinopsida > Cupressales > Taxaceae > Torreya > Torreya grandis. The sequence goes on along the minus strand of JARHVA010004149.1, from coordinate 1,434,439 downwards.
ATTCCACCACTAATGGCATGACTAATTAGGGTAAGAAGATAAATAAAATGAGAAATAATGAATCTCCACCCATGAATGACACCAACATAAATAAAAATATAGGTGTTAATAATGAAAATCATCCACCTACAATTCATGCGGTTGACTTGAACTAACCTTGACTCCATAAAAATGATATTAAAACCAAAATTAGAACTAGTTTTAACACATTGAAATTTTTTTGTAATTTTTGGAACGAACCCTATTATCAAAGGAATAATCAAGGGTTCAATCAACAAGGACAAAATTAGAGTCCTAAAGAATATGATCCCAATGTCTAGTGTCTCTTCTACTAGGTTATCAATCATGATACTTGGAACCATAGGGAGTTTGGAAAATTATTGTATTAGACATGTTGCTAAAGAGTTCACGTGAAAAAATTCAAGCCATTTAGAATGGCCCTATCACACTTCATAACCAAATCTTTAGATTTACTAAAATCCTTTTCAAAACCATCAAGCATGAATTAACCCAAATCAAGATCAAGGTAACTTTCAAGATTAATTAGATAAACATAATCATACCATGAAAGTATGTGCCAATGATATTTAGGCTTCCACTTCTTGGATTACCAATGAAAATATCTCTCCATAGTTAGGATTCCAAGTTAAAACTAGAATGATAGGGTTTGTAGATTATAAAGTTGAAAAGGAAGCAAATATAATTACTCACACCATGGAATATAAACCCATGAATCCTCACCCTTTGTGTTGGAAACAAGATGATTAAGGGGGGGGGAGGTGAATAATTATTTAGATATTTTCATAAAATTACACTTAACCACACATGATCCATTCTAAAAAGCATGCACATCTTAGATAACATAAGCAACAAATCATAAGAGCATGAAACACACAAACAAAACATATATGTGGGAAAACTTCTAGGGGTAGAAACCCCATTAATTAATATAATGGAATACATTAATATAAGACAAAAATAAACCTTTTTTGAAGCACCAACTTCACATAGAGCACCAACCTGAACTAGCTTAGCACCAATTCAGCTAAGCTTTAACAATCACCCACTTGCAAGGAGGCGCCAACCCCATAGATGAATCAACACCAATATAGCCACATGACTATTTGATCACCTTTGGAAAAAATTATTTATTATACAACAGATGATGTTCTAATAATTTATCTCTTCACTTAATTATGTCCCTCTCAAACTAACCATCAACCTTCTTCACTCAACTAACCCTTTTCATGGATTGATTAGGTCTTATGACCTTGATATTATTATACAAAGAATTTTTTATATATTCATGTCATATATTTTATGGTTATAATTACATAATTATACTCACAAATTATATATATCATTCACTTATCCTCTTTTGATCTCCCACACTTAACATCCTCTAAGCATACCAAATAGGCCTAAATTGCCTTGATTTTATACAATTCACTTGATCATATCGTTCTTAGTGAACCACACATTAAAATAAATTAATTTATCCATGAATATGTCTTATAATATTAAAATAACATTACTTAATCATGAATCAATCAATATAATAGGTTAGCCATACATCAATTAGCCCTTACTCCTCTTTTTGGCTTATGTAGACCTAATAGGCCTTCTTAACAACACATTACCCTTTGATATTTATTGAATCATATAAAAACACCTCACATGGTATGAAAAAATATTATGCCACTACAATGTAACTTATCTAACTTTAATTTAGTTCCACAACACATTTTAAGTCCAATCACCACTTGAACCCTTTCTCAAATCACTATATAGAAAAAGCCTATGTATATACAGAAAATCTGTCTTGAAAAACTAAGGCATATACTATATTTTTACAAAAAAAAATGTAATAAAAATAAAATATTCATAAACCTCATGACCTAAAGGTAATAAAAAACTTCATATGATTCTTCAACTTAGGGTAAACATGCTCAAACACTTCTCTGCAAGATGTTCACTTAGAGCTACCAACTAAATCCAAAACACAATCAATGAAACATGAAAATTTGACACATGATTGAATATTATAAAGTTATTTAAATTCATGAACATGATTTTATAATATCCTCAAATAAAATTTAACTAATCATATCATGATCTCTAGTGAAAATTATTGGTCTTACAGACCAATCTACTGACCTTCTCTCTCACAAACTCTACTCAGCCAAATAAGCCATTTTAGCTTCAATGTTTCAAAATATTGAACTAAATTCCAATATTAATTAAGTCATGGATATATCACAACATCATCATGAATTTTAATGCAACACTCTTACATGAAAACACATCAGGAAACATCCTTTCACTTCTGTCTGATTTCCTTACTATCTACACTACTAGGTCTTTTAGTAACTGACCAACATGAATCACCATATTTGTACACCTGAGATCTAGAATATATGTAAAAATATTCATTGAAAACAAATAAAATTATCACACTTTTATCTTCATCCACTTAGTAACTTTGACTTGGTCAACTCTATCTACTACATTAAATCTTTGAAAGATAAGAAATTTCATGTAGGGATCACTCACTCAAATGAGAAACCAATCACACATAGAGATGATTATAAGAGTTTAATACAACCTCAAATCACTTTATTGATTATATAAAACCATTTTGATCTCTTTATAAAAATATCTTCAACATCAGGTCACTATTTGGGTTCTATGAGGGTTTAGACCATCTTTCAATCTTAACGATGATTCATAAAACTTAGATTATCTTTCCAAAAACCAATGTTTATAAATTTTATCTATAACCATTCCTTATATACCATGAATATATTAGGTTCTCATGTATATGCTACACATTCCAATGAGCACTGAGAAAAACCTTCTCAGGTAGACAACTCTTCAGTTTGTACGCTCAAGAGACCTTGAAATACATTTCAATCATTTTCTTGCAAACCAAGACCTAAAACTTCATGAACATACTTAAAATTACTTGACTCACCTATTTAAATGTTAACCTTCTCACCCATATCATGGAAACTGATCCTATTACCTCATCTAGCCACCATCTCTCTTCTTACTTTTTAATCCTTGACTTGCAAGTCTTATTAGGCCTTGAATCTGACCTTGTAGCCACCCTATAGACTTCACCTTCAAAATATCATGTGTTATAATTCATATTATGTATGTTCAATAAACCTCATATACTTACTCTTCTTTGGATATTTAACATAACTTCTTTAGAGCTACTTACATATCTTTGGATCTCAACTAGGATATTTATAGCATCTTTAGATCTATAAATATAGATATTTGGGGATGACCTTTTAATCAATTATAGGGTAATAAAAATATTATGTATAACCTAAAACAACCTATCTCATGATCAAATACTATTAGGTATTCTTTGGAGCATTCTCTTTAGAGCAATCTCATATTCATAGCTCATTCAGAGCATCTTCATAGTTGCTTACATAGATCTTTAGGTCTCAACTACTTCTTATTTGGATCCCACTAATTTCATCATGATACTTTCATATACCATCTCATAAGGTCTATAGAAATCATTAAAATATGATTTAAACTTTTTATACTGACATGTAGTCACTCATGATATTTTTCAATGAATTCACTCAAGTTGACATCTAAACATCCTTCAAACAATATTCTCTCATTGTAATACTCATACAACAACACTCATTGTGATAGCAATGAGAACTCATCATACACATACTTCAAGGTTTAATTAACCAAGCATCTTCATAAGAACCTTTGACATAAATGATATTAGATTGACATCAATGAAATAACCATGCATTTTTATAAGAATCTTTGACATCAATGAAAACATTAAATATCAAAGATCAACACTCAATGAAAATGCTAAATATACTCTCCATTAATAAATGACAATTTTCAACAGTCTTTACTTTTGTCATTGATAACAAACACACTCATAAAACTATGCCAACCACTCTTGATGGTAATCATCTATTAGACTTAGTTCTTGCCTTTTATTTCTCACTTTTTGATCTTGCTTTCCTTTCTCATATTTTATAATCTTGTCTTTTTTGATCTTTCTCCCCCTTTTAAATTAATGAAAAAGGTCTTCCACAAGTATCATCTATTTTATAATGAACTTAGATTACAAGATCACATCATCATAGAACAAGATAAATTAACAACTTTAATAGGTCCCCTTCAAACCAAGAATCCACCATGCTTTTATTAAAAGTAGACATCAAAGATAATTTAAAACTATTGAAATCATATTATCTCCCTTTGAGTTGGTTCAATCTCTCAAAGACACTAGATGAAACATAGTCTTAAATTATGGGAATCTCTTATAACAATAGGTCACTTTCCTAGCTAATTCATCAAAAGCTCATTAAATAGAGTCAATGAAGCATCTCAAGCACAATATCTCTTTAACTCTACGTATATCAGAAGTAATCACTTTTTTTGATAAAAAAATTATAGCCACTAATCTCTCCCTTAAACCAAGCATATATTATTTTAAAGAGAAATAAGAACTCAAATCACTTACCTTCTTTGATATGTCTAAATAAAATCAAACCCTTGACCACACACACAAGGCTATCCCATTCTTGATACCAACTAAAAAAAAAAAAACTCCCCTTTAGTATTCACAAATTAGGCTCAGCTGGTCATATAAATAGGTATCAAAAGCTTACCTCTTATATACCAATTGTCTACATATTGACTTTAGATACCTGATACCAGCCATAAATCTCTCATCATGCTACCTTATACACTTCAAACCATAGATCTATCAGCATAAGAATTGATAATATTCATCTTTATCCCCTTTCTTGCAATAATAAAACTTAGAATCTTCTAAAAAAAAAACTTATTTGACTACACCCTTATGCTTCTACTGATAGAAGAATATCTACATGAACCTTAATGGAGCCACCCCTTTTTCATAGGGCACTAAATAATATAAAATTAATAGGTTTCTAGATCTTCATATTTTCATAAGACTAAATATTCTTCAACATTATTTTGGACTTGATCGGTACTATAGGTTTGATCTCATCATTAACCTTGTCATCCTTCTTCTTTTCTTTTACTACCTTGCCAACACATGCAGATAACAAGTTTTATTGATGTTCCTAACTTGATATCTCACTAGAGGCATGATTTATCATGGTAATCAATCCACTTGAGATTGTATACTGCTCATGACTTATCTTTATTTCCTTTGGTTTCCATCCATTCATTTGCCTTCTTTCTTGCACTCCAGCAGCTTCAAACTTCCTAATTTGACTTGATGATCTTCTAGCTATGTTAGGATAGAATATTTCATTATGTCCTACATTATGAAAGTTGTAACATACCACCTTATATATATCATTTGATTAATGATGACTATGATACATCTTTGACTAATTTATTCTTCTTCCATAGTTCCATGATTACTCATTCTTAGAGGGTCTTCTACATTCTCTTGCTCTATGACCAAACTAACTGCATGTCAAATAATAACCATTAAAACAATTAGCATACCTTATAACATTGTGTTGTCTAATAGGTATTTTTATGTTGAGCTTCTTGTCTTCAATAGTCTTATTCTTAACTTGAGGTGTGTCCTTTTGGTCTTCTTTGAAACCAAGACCTATCTTATCACTTTCATACTTTTGACTACTCAAGATATCATCTAGATCCTCAGTGCTATTTTTAAATTTCACAAATTTCTTTACCTTTTTATATGCTTGAGCCAACTTAAATTTTAGATATATTATTTTAATTTCATAACTATTGCATTCTTCCTCTTTATCCTTTAGGCTTGCTATCAGAATCTCCATATATTTTTAAACTTGATGGATGATCTCTTTATACTCCTTGGAAGTTTTTCTCAACCTTTCATCTAATAATATAATATGCTCCTCATAGTATTAAATTAATTACTTCAATTTTTTATCCTTCTTATTTACAAGCTTTAGCTCTTATAAGGTACTTACCAGCTCTACCTCAATATTTACTTCAGCTTAACCTTCTTCATTATCATAGTATATCTCTTCATCTGATTCTAGAGTAATCATGAGGCCTTTCCCATTTGAACAACCCTCATTTTCTAACTCTATGCTTATGAATAAATTTTTATTATTGTCATGTTTAGATTCATTACTAGCATCATTACTATTAAATGTGTTTGAATCACTTACAGTTGATGAATTATCTTCTTTGGTATAGAAAATCTTCTTATTCTTGAATGATCCTTTCTTTCCTTCATTCTTTTTGAAATATTTCTTGTTCTTTTTAGACTTATATACTTTTATATCATATTCATTATGTTATTCATTATTCTCAAATTTGTCCTTTTTATGATACTTAGTTGTAAAGTGACCAATGTTACCACAATTAAAACATTTGAATGGTAATTTACCCTTGTATTTGCCTGAGGTAAACCTCAACTTCCTAGCAAACATAGCTATGGGTTCACCATCATCAATATCTAAACATGCCTCATCTTTGACCTTCTTGGCATTCAAATTATTTTCAAATTTTAAAGTTGATTCATTCTTGAGAGGTCTTCCTTCATTTTTTCTCATCTCATAGGCAATTAAGATACCATGCAACCCATCCATCTCTAGCTTGTCCAAATATTACATCTATTCTACTGTAGAAAATTTAGATTCAAACTTATAAGTGAGTGATCTCAACACAGTTTGGAAAAAAATATATTCTTTCACTTCTTCTCCCAATCCTCTAATGATATTGATAACTTCATCAACCCTCAATAGCTAGGATGCTATAGTTTCATCTTCCGACTTTCAAACTATTTTCTATGGGTCAGTAACTTGGCCATCTTCACCTTGGTGTCTCATTCATATATGGTATTCCATTTATCCCATATGTATTTAGAGTAAAAACAACGCATTAATTTTATAATCTCTACCTATGATAGTCCACATAGAATGACATTTATTGCCTTGGAGTTATTTTCACTAGCTTTCTTACCTACTGCATCTTTTGGTGGAATTAGAGGTGAAATATAACCATCCATAACTAACTACCAAATATCATGTCCTTGTGACATAAAATATATCTTCATTCTGACATTCCAAAAGGAAGAGTTAGATTCATTGAACAATAGAGCCTTACTTGTAGAGAAACCACCTTGAGCTTATTGACTAGTCATCCTTGCTTCTTAGGATATCCTTTAGGCTTTTAGTCATACTTCAAAGGAATAAGATATGATACCATTTTTTGGAAATAATATTATTTAGATGGGGGTGAATTAGTCTTCAAAAAATTTAATTCAATTCCACTTAACCATAAATGATCCATTCTAACAAACATGTACATCTTAGCAAACATAAGCATCAAATCATAAGAACATGAAACATATGAGCACAACATATACATGGGAAACCCTTTAGGGATATAAAACCCACTGATGAATCAATTTAAATATATTAATATAAGACAAATATAAATATTTAGTGAAGCACCAACTTCACATGGAGTACCAACCCCAACTAGCTCAGTACCAACTCAGCTAGGCTTTAATGAACACCCACTTACAAGGAGGTGCACCAACCCCCTGGATGACTCAACACCAACTTATCCACCTGATTATTTGACAACCTTCATAAAAACTTGTTACTTCTACAATATATTATTATCTACTACTTCATCTCTTCACTTACTTATGTCCCTCTCAAACTAACCTTCAGCCTTCGTCAATCAACTAACCTTTTTCATGGCTTGATTAGGTCTTCTAACCTTGATCTTATTATGTAGATCCATTTTTATATATTTGATGTTATGTATGATCTAATTATTCACACTAATTATATATATAATTCTCTTATCCTCTTCTGCTCTCCCACACTTAGAATCCTCTAAGCATACCAAATAGGCCTAAACTGCCTTACTTTTATACAAGTCACTTGATCATATTCTTCTTAGTCAGTCACACATTAAATAAATTAGGTCATCCATGAATAGGTATTATAATATTAAAATATCATTCACTAATATTGAATTAATCAATATAATAGGTTGTCCATACATTATTATCCCTTACTCTTCTTTTAGGCTTATGGAGACCTAATAGGCCTTCTTAACAACATGTTACCCTTTTATATTTATTAAATCATATAAAAAACCCTAAAAATATAGGATAAAATAATATTACACTCAAATATACCTTATATAACTTTAATTTAGGTCCACAACACCTTTTAGGTCCAATCACCACTTGAACCCTTTCTTATAAATCATTGCATATAAAAGGTCTGTGCATATATAAAAACTCAATCTTGAACAACTTAGGCATATACTCAATTTTTATAAACAATAATGGAAAAAAAAATATTAAAAAACCTCATGGCCTCAAGGTCATAAAAAATTAATATGATGCTTCAACTTAGAGTAAACAGGCTTAAACACTTATCTACAAGATTTCACTCAAAATTACCAACTCTAAAACACAATCAAGGAAAAATGAACATATGACACATGATTGAATATTATAAAAGGATTTAAGTTCATGAAAATTATATTATAACATCATTATAATAATTTAAAATAATTATATCATGATATCTAATGAAAACTATTGGCCTTATATACCATTCTACTAACCTTCTCTCTCACAGACTCTAATCAGCCAAATAAGCCATTTTGGATTTAATGTTTCAACCTCTTACACTAACTTACAAGATTAAAAAAATCATGGATAGATCATTAAAGAACCAAAAAACATAACCATTCATGTAAATGCAACACTCTTTTATGAAGACACATTAGAATACATATTTTCACTTCTATCTAATTTCCTTACTGTCTGCACCACTAGGTATGTTAGCTACTGGCCAACTTGGATCACCAACTTTGCACACCTAAGATATAGTGTCTATCTAAAAGTCTTCATAAATAAAAACTAAAAGTATCACACTTTTATTTTCATCCACTTATCAACTTTGAATTGGTCAACACTGTCTATTACCACAAATATTTGAAAGATAAGCACTTTCTTATAGAGTTTGTTCACTCACCTGAGAAACCAATTACACCTAGATATGATTGGAAGAGTTTAATAAAAAATCCAATCACTTTTATGCTCATATAAATTTTTTCTAAGATATTCAACATTGGGTCACTATTAGGGTTTTATAAGGCTTGAGACCATCTTCTAGTCTTAATGATCATTCATAAAATTTAACTCCTCTTTCTAGAAACTAATGTTTAGAACTTTGAGCTATAACACTTAATTATATACCATGAACAACTTAGGTTCTCATGCAGATGCTACACATGCCAATGAGCATTAATAAAAACCTTCTTGGGTAGACAACTCTTCATTATCTACACTCAACAAACCTTAAATTAATTTTCAAGCCTTTTCTTGAAAACTAAGACATGAATCTGACCTTTCATTTTCTTCTTGTTTTCTAATCCTTTACTTACAAGTATCATTAGGCCTTGAATATAACCTTTTATGTACCCTATATACTTCACCTTGAAACTCTCTCATGTTCCAATTCCTCTTGTGTATACTCAAAATACCTCATACACTTACTCCTATTTGGATATTTGATAAAACTTCTTCAAAGTTAATTACAAATATTTAGAGCTCAACCAGGATCTTAATTACATATTTTGATCTATAAGTATAGATCTTCAGATCTGACCTTTTAATCAATTGTAAGGTCCTCAACATCTTATGTACAACTTAAAACAACCTCTCTAATGCTTAAATACTATCAGGTATTTTTTGGAGCATTCTCATATTTGTAGCTCATTCAAATCATCTTTGTAGCTGATTACACATATATTTGGAGCTTGGAATCTTCTTCTTTAGATATCAGTCTTTTCATCATACTTTCACATACCATCTCATAAGGTCTAGACAAATCATTAAAAGATTTTTCACACTTTCTATATTGAAATGAACTCACTCATTTTGTTTCTCAATGAATTCACTCAAGCTAACATCAGAACCTCCTTCAAATAGTATTCTCTCAACACTATTCTCGTATAACAACACTCACTATCTTGATAATGATAACTCATCATACACACATGTCAAGGCTTACTTAACCAATACTATTCATCAGAATGTTTGAAATCAATGATATTAAATTGACATCATTGAAAGAACCACGCATCTTCATAAGAACCTTTTACATCAATGACAACATTAAATATCAAATCTCAACACTCAATGATAATGCTCAATAGACTCTCTCTTAATCAATGACAATGTTTAACATTTTGAACATTTTGGATACTGAGACCATCCCTAAACCTATGTAGAATTATTATTTGATCTCAAATCTTATAAAAACTTTCTCCCACATTTACTTTCTTAAATTTATCAATAACCCACCTACCTATTGTTTAGCATTACCTAATTCCTTAGGATTGGGGAATTTATCTAATTATACTCCCTTGCCATAGGCCCAAATCAATCACATTGATCTATATATGTTTCCACTTGGGAAATATTATTGAGATGCTAGATATTTATTTAACCTTAGTAGTTTACTTCATGTTTTTGAATTATAAAGGAGGGGGGATTCATCCTTGTTTTTGTATGTATGGATATATAATAACTACATAAAAAGAGCCATGGTTGAAAATAGATTATTCATGAATATTATTCCCTTATCTTTTTAAAAAAAAATTGGTTATAGGGAACCATCTATTTCAAAATTTTCAATACCATGTGAGGCTATGATAGAATCAATTCCACCTCTATCAGAACAATTTTGCTTCTAGTCATTTTGGGTCCCAAAACTATGCTAACATAATTTTACATAATTGACAAAGTAAAATTTTAACATGATATTGGGAAGACATTAGATTCATTAGATGAATGTGATCTCTTCAACCTTATCCTAAAAAAATAGGTTCCTCCATTTGGGTAAGGTTTTCATGGCCCAAGGGAATCACAATCCTTTTGACATACTTCAAATGACCATACATAAACAACTAGGATTGTACATTGATTACCACTTACCTATAAATAGGGTCATAAAACCCATCATAATTATTTGATGTTATAAATATTATGAATCCAAAAGTTATTTTAGGGGAAGAAATATCTTAAGCCTTACTAAAAGACAAACCAAAATAAAATCAAGTAGCAACTATATAAAATACTAGTTTAGATCCAACAATTATGTCGATAGTTTTGACTATGTCAATGACTAAGATTATAAATATTTTGGAAAAATATGCACCATCCATTCTCCCATTTAACATAAGAGGGGTAGGGAATTATAATTTTTTTGAATCACATAACTAGGAACCCCATAATGGATTAGCCATTATACTTGACATCAATATGATCAAGATATTATAAGAGCAATAAACCCTCCCTAGTGATGATCCTTCCTCTACACATGATCATTGGGCCCTTCACTATGATGGGTCCAAATGTCATTTTGGTGTGGGAGTAACAGTGATTTTGGTCTCCCTAAAAGGAAGGGACATGCCTTTTAGTTTTAAACTTGAATTTGAGTACACTAACAATGGGGTTTATTATAGATATTTATTTCTTGGGATGTTCATCACTAAACAATTGGGAATCTAAGACCTAAAAATCCAAGGTGATTCATAACTAGTAACCAATCAATTCCTAGAAATTTTTTGAACTAAATTTGAACACTTTTAGTTTTATAAGGTGATTTTTTAAGAGGTCACCAAATGTTTTATATTTATTTCTATAAAAATAGTGATAAGAGAGAGAAATCAACTTTTTAACTCTATGGTTTCTTCCTACTCTCATTTTTTTCCTCACATAGTGATACTAGAGTTAGATTTCATATTATCCATTAGAACAAAGCCTCGCATGCATAAAATTCCTGATAACCAAATCATCACTTGTATAGGGAGTGATGTTATCCTCCTACTCCTCAAATTGGCTTAAAAAATGAAGTTATCTTAGATTTCCTTCACACTTACAATGATATCCCATATTCTCACTGTAAGAGAGGTTTTTATCTCACATGTTATCCTACATCTACTCTTAGGAGTAATTATTATGATTATTATTACAAGTTTGAAGATTATTTATCTTTTGATGAAGAGATTAATTTTTTTAACATAGAGGGGAAGGACATTAACCTCCCACTCACTCTTAATCAATTTGAGGAAGGTAATTATTCTCTCATCAAAGATACCATTGATAAAAAAACATAAGAAATGAGGAGAATCCTAAAATCCTCATGATTGGGTCTTCACTTTCATCACAGGAAGTATAATACAATAAGTAGTTACTCACTAAGTTTTCTAAATCCTTCACTTTCTCCTATGCAGATATGGTAGGAATCAAGCTTGAGGTAATTTTCCATAACCTAGACATGACCTAATTCAAAGCCAATGAAATATAAGATTAGGCCTATAAATCCAAAGGTGGAATTAATGGTGAAAGAAGAAGTCATTAAAATCCTGAAATTAGCATTTACAAAGCCTTTGGATTACTCTAAATAGATGTCCAACATCATCCCCATCCTCAAAATGAATGATAAAATTAGGATATGTATTGACTTCAATGAAATTAACAAAGCATGTCCTATGATGATTTCCTCTTCCATCCATATACATTGTATTTGATTTTATAGCTGGTTATGAGTTGATATCCCTCATGGATGGTTTCATTGGCTACAATAAAATCCACATCTTTCATTAAGATCAAATAAAAACCTCATTCACCACACCATAGGGGACCTTCTATTATGTAGTCATGCATTTTGGCCTTAAAAATGTTGGGGAAATTTTTTAGAGGGCCATGTCCCATATTTTCCATGATCTTATTCATAATATAGTGGAGTTAAATGTAGATGATCTTATAGGAAAATTGAAGTAATATATTGACCATCTAGGAGTTTTATACATTATCGTTACCCATTTAATAGAATATGACATTATTCTCAGCCTTGAGAAGTGTGTGTTTAGAGTCATAAGTGGAAAATTCCTTGACTATATTATCTCCAAATATAGAATTGATATTGGTTCAACCAAAATTCATGTAATTCTAGACATGATTCCACCACTAATGAGTCAAGGATTAGATCATTCCTATGGAAGTTATGAGACATTTTATGATTCATATAAGAACTCAACTATGTATTCCATCTAATTAATAATTTACAAAATAAACTAAGTGGTTTGACCTGGATGAGTAATTGTATAGATGCATTCAAGGCATTAAAATTTTCCTTATGTCTCATCTTTTAGTCATGGCACCCAAATTTGAAGAGCCCCTCATAATTTATATTAGATAAATAAATGTATATCTTACCTTCATGTTGGCCTAAAAGATGATTATGTAAATGATCATGTCATCTACTTCATTATCTACACTCTCATGGATTATGAAACATGTTATATGCAAGTAGAGAAAGAGTGTTTAGAAAATGTGTTAAAAACTAAGAGATTAAAACACTATATGTTTAATAAATAAATGAAAGTCATAATAATGTCTTAATACTTATGAACATTCTTGATCCAACCATCCCTCTCATAAAAGGATAGATATTTAATCATGCTTTTAAATGAGTTTAAGCTTAATTACATCAACCATAATTTTGTTAAGGGACAAGTCATTACCATTTGGATTTAAAACTCTCTTTTATAAATTCAATTATTTTTTTGATACTAATTTTCCCAATAATTTTTTTTACATAGATAATACTACTATAGTTTCTTTTCCTTGGTATACCATTATTATCTATTACTTAATTCATTGCACCTAGCCTAAAGGGGTCAACTCTTAATAGAGGTAGTGTGTTTATTTTATCACTTCCAAGTATGTCATTTTAGATGATATTATCTACGACAAGGCCTTTGATATCACATTATACAAATTTTTAGACCAAGATAAGTTAAAAAGGTTCATTTTACATTATCATAGTAGGGTTTACAGTGGTCACTTTGGTGGCCATACAACAAATCAAAAAATACATAGAATGGGATACTTATGTCCAAATCTTTATCATGATGCCATTAAATATTTTAATAAATGTAGTAATTTAAAAAACTTCTCTCATGATATCTACATTCCTCATTGAGATTTTTAGCCCATTATGCATTGGCCCTTTTCCACTTGGGTTCTAAAAATGATAGATAAATTTTACCTCACTTCTTCAGATGGTCCCCACTTTATTATCATGGCCACTTAATATTTCACTAAGTGGGAAAAAACAATGCCTCTTATAATTTTTACTAATTTTATCATTTACAAAATTTATTTTAAACCAGATCATTTGTCAATTTTGGAGTTCCACAAATCATCATAATGGACAATGGATCTCCCTTTAAAAAAATGTACATGAAGTATGTAATAAATTAGCCATATCACATCACATGGACTCCTTATACTATCTACATACTAACGTCCATGCTAAATCCACCAATAAAACCCTAAATTTGATCTTGTTCAAAATAGTCAAACATTCTAAATGAGATTGGCATTTACAACTTTATCTATCACCTTAGGATTATATAAAAACATTAAAATACCCTATGAGAGAAATCCCATATTCCATTATGTTTGTATATAAATCTATTATAAATATTTAAGTTTATATATCTATCATTTTTGTCTCTCTTTAAGGTTTCCTTGACCATGAAGAATATAAGAAAGTAGGACTAGCTGAATTTGAGACTTTAGATGAATGACAAATCATTACTATGTAGAACCATGTCACATAAGTAGATCACATGGGTAGAAAATAAGATAAAAATTTACATGATCACTCAATAAATTTAGGATACCTTTTCCTTAGGATCTATAAATACATTGATAAGAATAAAGGATAAGGTCAGAAGTTCAAACCTAACTAGTTAAGACCTTACCTAGTGACTAAGGATTTTAATAATGGATCCTATGGTTTATGCACTTTGGAAGGAAAGGAATTTAGTCAATCTATGATTTCATTTCACATTAATAATTTCTATATTTAGTTATTACATGTCACATTTCCCTTATTACATTTCATTTTCATAGTTTGTGTGCCGATTTGCATATCATACATTTAATTTGGTGAATGTTTGGTTTTATGTTTGGATAGCATGAAAATTTTAAAATGTAGCATATCATATCAATCCATTTTCAAATTACATTATTATCCCATATAAAACATTTTCAAAATCAATATTATATTTTATTTCCTTAGTTTTTATGAGCAAAGTACACCTATTTTCCCTATATCTTCTTACAAAACTTATAAAATGGTAGCCTATAGCCTAGTCTAAAAGTTTGTCCATGATAGAGTGTCCTCTTAATATGAATTCTAAATTATAAAATTATCATGCTAAAAAAATTTATCTTTACTCACCTATTTTTATCTTTGGTAATGATCCCTTGCATCTCACTAGTCACATGGAGCCAAGATTTAGGGGTAAAGGCCTTATAAATATAAAACAAAAACACTCTTATGAAAAGATTTTTAAACATTAAAACTAAATCCAAAATATATTGAATTGTTAACCCTCAATTTTTATCTCTTTCATCTTACTGGTTACCTGGGATTAACATTGGGTAGAGGTTCCCTTACCCACCTACATCTAGCCTTTGGTGATGATCCCATGTGTCTTCCTAGTCACATGAAACTAAGTGTAAGGGGTCATAAATAAAAGTAAAATATAAATGTATAATCAATATTATATAAAAAAGTGTCCAAATAAAAAGTTCCTTATAAATCATATTTACATGCCTATGTTGAAAGAGGTAGCTTTATCCCACTTACCGATTCTTATTAGAAGCACAATCACTGAGAGGGAGGGTGAATCAGTGATGCAAACAAATCAACTTCAATTCTATTAGATATGATATAAAGGAATAAATTCAAGAAAATATTTCTAGTGAAAATAAAAACTACGTTTTATTTTTATCTAAAAGGAAGCTTTAAAAAGCTTTATGGAAAAACAAAGCTAACCTAAACAACAAAACTAACTTAAACAACAAATTAATAAAACTATAACATTTGGATCATTGAAAAATAATCCAAAAATCTCTCCCTTTATCCAAAGGGGTATGGAAAGACTAAATAAATGAACTATGAGTCATTCAAGTAGACTCTTCTACAACTACAATTGGTACACTATGCATCCTAGACTGATCAATGTCCTAATCATCCTCACACTAAAGTATAACAAGATCATGCCCTATCCAACTACATAAATAATTATGTGGAATCCTTGCACTCAAGTATAACAATATCATAACCTAAATACATCAATCCTCACATAGAATCCATCCAATAAGTGATTACCCTATACTCTATATGGCATATCTCCTGATGTCCAACAAATGCAAATATCTCCTACAGGCCTTTGCTCAGCACTAACAATGCTATCAACTCAATGATAAATCTTACCTCAACCAATAATGATTGATCAAAAACCAATATGAAATATCTTCTCCCCCTATCAAGTGAGAGGTGAGAAGCCATGCAACAAATAAACCAAGTATAAACTACTAAAATGTTCCACATTAAAGATCATATCAACACTAGATCTATTAAAAAAATATATGAAATCTAAAAAATTATACTACATCAAATCCTAATCTTGAACCTATAATCTCACATTAGATGGTTTTTTTACCATCTCAAAATATATAGTCATCAATTGTGAATTAAGAAAAGTCACAATCATCCCATCCATTAGAAGAATATGTAGAAGAATAGCTAGATGAGGAACTAGAAGAGTGACTAGAGTGACAAAAAATGGTTTCTTCTATCTTTTTTCAATGTCAAGAGGACCTATTTTTTGGAGGGGAACTATGTATAGGACCACAATTTTAGCATGTTTTCTCACATCCACTAGATCTAGAGGAAGAATAGCCACATGAAGAAGAATTCTTGTGCTTGTGGTTATTTCCATGTGAATGTTTGTGGTCATGATTATGAGAACCATAGTGATGTATATTCTTCATAAAACTAGAATGATGTATATGTTTTAGAGAACCATAATGATCCCTATGTCCAAATTGATGTTTATGTCTGGAAGTGTGCCTTAAAGAGTTTTTCTATCTCTAAAAGTGATTTTAATAGTTTTTTCTATTTTTATCATATAATGGATTACTTGTTTTGGTATATTATTCCTCCTCATTAAATTTTTATTTATTCTTTACAAATTTTCACTCATTTTGAGTGAGCAACTCACAAATGGAATTAAAAGTAGATTTGTTAAGCTTATCACTAAGTTGTAACATTTCTAGAAAGTTCTTGTAGCTAGGGATAAGGCCATTAAAAAAAATATAAATGAGATTTTCATCATCAATTTTTCCACCAATATTCCATATTCTTATTTCAAATTCTTAATTCATGGCACATATTTTGAAACTTATTCATCATCTATGAGTTTAGTTTTGAGTAACTGCATAAGAAGATTGATTTTCTTGGAAGCAAGTTGTTTATCATATAAGTCCTTTATAACTTTCCATGTTTTCTAAGGTTTGGAATTGATTACCTCTATGTGAATTATAACTTGTTCATTTCAAGTTAATTTTAATAAATCAAGGGCATGTTTGTCATGTTTATGAAATTATGCAAGCTTTGTGGTATCAATGGGCAATATTGGTTGCTTTTCAGCTACTTCCCACAAGTCATTGAAGATTAATGTATTTTACATGTTCATTTACCATTCCTTATAATTTTTAGGATTTAAGCATCCATTTTCAAAAATCAAGCTCATAATTTTAGTCATGATACAAAATCAAAAAATAAGTAATACTATTGAGGTTTTTCCTTTACCTTCAAAATAACTTTCGATTACAAGAGATTCCTGGGACTTGAAAAAAAATTTACACCTTATGACTCCTATTACACCCTTATTTATCCATTAAAACATGTCTTTTAATTTCTTATTTTATCCTTATAACTTCATTTATATAAAAAATAAATTTTGATAAAAAATACATCAATGGGTTTTAAACCCTAGATATTTTTAACTTTTATAGTTTCACAAAAAATCCTCCACCAATTGCTCTAGAATTAATTTTTTTTAAATATGGAAGATATTATATTTGAACTTTGTATTTTTCTAGTTGTTCAAATAAAATAAATTAATGCATGTAAAAATGAATTACTGTGCTTTCCTCTTTCATGTAATAAAATTGGGCTTTGCTATCTTAGTGGGACCCACATAAAAATAAAAATAACCTATTGATAACAACTCAAGTGGTATTTAACTTTAATCATTGAATTCCATCATCCTTATATCATAATTTTACAAGATTAAACTATGGAAGGACATCAATACCATTATGTTATCACCATACCATGTCTGTATTATTTTGACTATGCTTTAGGGTGTGTCATGGCTCTATCAGGTGTTCTCCTCAATTGATTTCTCAATAGTGATATCTATAATTTTTTTTTTTTTTTAATGATAGAAGTTAACTCTCTAATCTTTCATCCCTTTTCACCGAGAACATTTTGTGTATGGGTAGCATGAATGATGATTTGTATCTGCATAGGTGTCACATGAACCTCCACACTTGAATATCCATCCTCTATAAGCTCCCAGGTAAGAAGGAAATTAAGAAGGGTGGGTGGTGGAAAAACCAACTCTATCACTTAGTACTCTGTTAACATCCTTGATATTGATTTTTTGTGGGATAGAATGGTGTCTATCATGGTCAATTCTTTTCCTTGCATGCTCTACAATTTCTTTAATCCTCTAGCATAGCTTCTTTCAACTAGGATCTGATACCACTATTGGCTAGGATATGGAGGAATAAATTCAATAAAATATTTTTCATGCAAATCAAAATTTCATTTATTTTTATGTACAAGGAAGCTTAAAAAATCTTTATGAAAATAAGAGTTTGTTAAGGAATCAAATAATAATTAAAAACAAAACTAACCCAAGCAAAAAACTAATAAAACTATAACATTTGTATCATTAAAAAATAATCTAACAAATTCCAATTCTTTAAACTCTTAACCATTCAACATAAACATTTGTGAAGCATATAAACCATTCATTACAATGAATAAAGAAACCAATGCAAGATCAAATCACATAACACATGAATTATGTGCAAAACCCTCATGGGGGATAAAACCCACTCTCAAGACTACAAAAAAATGGACTATGGTCCTATAATAGATCACAAACAAGAGACTTTAGTGAATCACCCACTCCACAAGGAGCACCAACCCCTCAAATTCACCAAGCACCCACTTGGCTTAGCAAACACTAACTTTATAGGAGGCTACAACCCCCTTCATTAATTAATCACCCACTCATTCAATAATCTGAAAATCCATCTTACTTTTTTACCCTCACACAACTAATTATGGTCTTGTACAATTCATACAAACTCAAATCTTCTTCTCATATAGGCATACAATAACTCTTTCTCTTCTTTACTCAAACACCCCTCATAAACATGCTCATGACCTTGAAGCCATTCCTCTGTCACACTCTGATATTTTTAGATGAACATATAGTAATTAATCAACATGAATATCATCTTCACACATCCTCTATCTTATTCTTCTAATTTATTTATAATCAAAACCTTTGCACTAGGCCACCTAAGAAAAATAGGCCTAATAGCCTTGAAACAAATCAACTTACTTTCTCATGACCTAAAATAAAAACTATTATATCCTTTCCACATCTTCAACATTATTTTATTATAGTTTCCATGTCCCCTTACCCTTCTTCAAACTCTCATACCATTCGATTCATTCTCACTTCATCAAAACTAGTCCAATTAGGCTAAAATAGCCTTCTAATGATACATGACTCTTTCTCCAACCAATTTTGGTTGGACATAACACTATACATGATTATATAAATACAATAATATCAATTTAAACATGTTACATACAAAAAACACTCGCTCTTTAGGTCAACCATGCTTCAAATGGCACAAACCTACTTACTAGGCTTAATGCAATAGCCCTCCATTAGGCCAAACATTATATGTAAACCCTTTACAATAAAATATCTCTAAAAAAACATAATAAAAAGATTATACATTTTAAAAATATGTCCAATATTCATTATCCATACTTTTTACCCCATACCTCATTCTCTTTCACTTAGAACACTCCATCGGGCCTTATTCTACCATTAGGTCTCATGGAGACCTAATTCACACAAGTTCACTCCTTCTCACTTACCCATGACTTCTTGGATTAACTTGAACATATAATACAATTATTAACTATCCTATACATGATATCAAACTACTACCCTTCAAATATTACAATCCATCATGGCTTAGAACACTTCAAGCTTACTTCATAGAAACCCATAGTTTAAGAAAGTTTGTGAGAGTAGTCTTCAATATGAAATACCTATATCATAACATTAAATCCTTAAAATAAGAAAAAATAGAATTAATAACATGAAAATATTCACTAAAATATCCTAATATCATCTTTATTCTCATCCAATATATCAATTGTATGATAAAGAACAACAAGAAACTCTACCAACACCAATCTTCAACTTTTGACATATAAACTCAAAACCCTATTTATGATGACTCAAAACTTGTCATACTTAGACTAATAAACCAATTTAAATAAAACAAAACATACCAAAATTTTACTTCAATATCTTATGAGGTCATCTTGTCATCAAGGAAACATGACATCTCACAAAACAACTTTCAAGGGCCCTTCTACAATCTTCTTCAGATTTTTAATCTTCTTATGATGCTACAGGACAAGGCCATCTTAAAAATATTATTGGAAACTCTTAGTGAATCAATAAAAAGTCACCTCACTCTTTGAAACATATTTATACTTTGTAACATTAGGACAATCAACTCAATCTTCAAAAACATTGATCTTATAGACCAAACACTAGTTTACATACCCCTATTTTGATATTAGCATCTTGAACCTTAACTAGAGATCACACATGCATATTAAAAATGATAAATACTGATGAAAACATCTCACTTCATCCATTTGGCAATAAATAAAGTCTAAAATCCAAGAAAGAGTTCATTTACTTTAGAAGAGCACACCTAGGGTTCGTAGTCACTAGAAGACTTAAAACGCTCATCTTATTGTCTTAAGCTCATACATAATTTATGAGGTCAAAATAACTATACTCAGAGCATATACAAGATATCCATGACATAAATAGCATCTTAAAACACTTTGACAAATCACCTTGAGCTTCTAGAATAACCAGACAACTTTACAAGTCAACACTATTTTACCAATCACAATACCTTTACACACAATCATCTTTCAAGATGAATTTATTTGCACAAAGACATGTTTATAGACTACTCCAATGCATAAAAAATATCTTCAAATAGTTAATATGATCCAATGCTTATAACATCAAAACAAAGTCATCCAATAAGTTCTAATCAACTTCTATCCTTCTCGAGTTTACTGTATTCTTCCCAAACTAAAAACATCAACTTTGGACTACATTAATTGCACCTGTATGAATAATCATAACTCCTAATAAATTTTAATGTATTATAAATGGAGTGTATTCCAACTTTGATTCTTTCACCAACTTTATTTTACTAATGAAATGGATTCTATAAGTAAAAAACTCCTCTTGGGTCCTTATCTTGCATACACAGTCATTTGAAATTACCTTCTAATGACTATATTTTTGAATTCCCAACAACTATTTCTTGAAGGTTAAGATTGATGTCCTCTTTCATGTCACAAGAAACAAGAAAAAATTGAATCCCTATAACTTGAACTATACAACTCCTCATGGCACCAAAATTTTAAGAGACCAAATTAGGACATTCAACAACACCTCAATGATTGTGTTAACCAAGGTTGACATTTATAAGTAAAAGTAATAAATTCTCAAATAGACTAACTTGTCCATACCTGAATGATGTCATATGATGGTTTAGATGATTCTAAACTAGAAAGTAACTTTATCTCTCTTCAAAGGACACTATAACTTCACCAAAAGACCTATAACACCCTCACATCATTCTTAATCAACCCAAAGACCTGCACATAAGACAAACACACTCTAGGCAACATAACTAGCCACTTTGTCATTAATACACTATGCACCATAGCCACATTGACATCAATGATAATCATGGACACCAAGAGACTATGTTGAATAATTCTATCATAGCTAGTTATCTCTAGATGAAGCCAATAAATTTAGTATTTTTTAAGTCTAGAAATAAGTACATTTCCACATTTTCTCATCAGTATTAGGCCATCCTCCTTTTTCCTATGAAAATTTTATTTATGGTTTTCATATTCTATCAGCTCACATTTATCCTAACTCCCTTTTTCACTTCCCTACTATATATTAGAAAGTCATGCATTACATGTAGGAAAATAATTGGGTCATCCCTTGTAAAATAGTTGTTAGCCCATGCATAATTCAACACACACACACACACACACACACAAACACACACACACACACACACACACACACACACACACACACACACACACACACACACACACACACACACACACACACACACACACACACACACACACACACACACACACACACACACATCCATCATATAAAATCATTTTCATACATTTCATTTTCACTGATAAAAGCATTATCCATAACATTTTATCAAAATCAGATACATAAATGGTACATCATCACATGCCTAATCATCTAAAGTGCATATATTGGGAAGAGAATATGGAAATTAATCCCATAACACATAATTACAAGTCATTTAAAGGTAAAATAAAATATATCTATATATATATACATATATATATACATATATATATATATATATATACATACATACATATATACATATATATACATATATATACATATATATACATATATATATATATATATATATATATATATATATATATATATATATATGTATATATTTCATAATAACTATCAAGTTTTAACAACATAAGTCTATAATATAATCATCTCCATAAAGGGCCAACGTGTCTCAAGATCCCAAAAGTAAAAAATGAAAGTTTACAATATGTATCAATATGTACAAAAGTTTAATATTACATCCTCTTTTTAGAGGGTTATGATGTTGAAGAGTGATGGGAGCTATGGATATTATGGTATTTATTGATAGAACCACCTTGGTAAATTATCTTTCTAACCCATATACTCCTGTCTCTCCTCCCATTGGTACCTCCATAAAAATTTGAGCCTATTGTCCATTAACTACAAGAAGCTTGAACTCATTCGACTAACATCATGTCCACTAGGGAATATGATCTATTATCTCTCACCTATAGATTATTATTCTCCACTCTCAACTTAGTCAGTGTCATATATGCATGTAAGCTGGAGTGAGGACATTAGTATGCTAACCTATCTTTTAGGCAATCTAGGATCCACTAGTAACTTATCTATAGTCATTTTAGTGACCATTGAAAGAAGGTCAATTAGGGTATCCTTGATCATGGTCCTCCATCCAATCAAGGTATCTAAAATCATAAGTTTGAATAATTAATGTTAGATATATTCATAAAAAAATCAAAGCATTAGATCAAATAAGTAATTGAGCCTAAAATCAGAATATAAGTAATAAACTAAAATGTATAATTAATATTTTACCTAGGTAATCCTCATGCTAATATATATCATATCCATAATCATTAGCCTCCTCCTCCTCAACATTGAGGTCATCATCTATCTTTATGTACTCTAGACCCTCACCATCTCCACTTGCATGTTATTGATGTTATGTTGGATCCTATTCACTAAGGTCCTAGTGTGGTGATCATGGTGGGGGAGCTACTTACTACTATCCTATTGGGTCATTACCCCCATGTACAACTCTTGGTTGAACCACCCAAATAATAGGCATGCCTCATACAAGTGAGTGCCATGCCAACTACTCCAATATTCCTACCAGTGCCTCTTTCATGATATTGTATACCATTATTGGTATGGGAAGGTTATCCATGTAGATTATGATGAACTATTGAGGCACCCTATCTATTTGGTGTAACTTAACTTATAGTAGTTTGTCTCATACATAGGTGGCCCTAGTAGTCATCTTAAGGTAGATGGCCTCCCCATCCCACTTTCCAACCATGCCCTTGTAGGATAGGGATATAAAATATATAGGTATTAAAAATATTAGGGTAAAGATATATATGGTGCCACATTTTTCCATATTGAGATAATGATGATCCCTGCATCCCTACTAGATACTCCCATCTAGTAGGAGATCATCCTCTCATATACCCAACTCATTAGGATTGTGGGGTGACTAATATAAATTGATCCCAATATATCCATGTGGTATATATCTATATAATTATGGGACATGATCTCCTAACCCTAAGAAAATTGGGCTCTCCTTTTTTTGATCTAATAGATGATTAGGGACCAAATATAGAGTAGTTTATCATTACCCTTATCCCTGACTAGTCAAGAGGCAAGGATATCAATGATCAATTTTTATAAATTGGGGATAATTGATACCTCAATCCTAAAAAATCTCATTCCATACTTTACACCCACATGAGGTACACCAACACCACCGAGATGATTGACCCAACTAATAACCTCTACCCTACCTGTGGACTCCCAAAGGGACACCAATAGACCTATTATCGATAGACCTATAATTTTATACACTTTGAACAAAGTGATATTCTAATCTTATGAGGATTAAGGCATCTTGAAAGTGTTCTATTCAAGTATCAGTAAGTGAGTAGGTTATAAATTAACCTTCTCAAAGTATTCTATTCAAGTATCAGTAAGTTAGTATACCATTTTTATCTTGAATCACCAAATCATCTATCATCAATAACACCATAACACATGGAAGTCACTCCTACTCATGGGATCTACTCTAGTATATGTAATACTCCCATAGTAGTAAAATATTTAAAGTTATTATATCAAGGAAATCTATAAAATTAAATAATCTAAGAAACCAAATGAAATCTTATTCTAAATTAACCTAACATATGATAGAGATACAAATGAAAAAAATAAAAATAAAATTATACATTAGCATAAAATGAATCTTCCTCTATTGTGATTTTAATTTAATTTTCTCTTCAAAATGTGGTTCTTCACTCTTCCAACACAAGGGAAAAATGGGCAACATCATGGTATGCAATCTCTTATAATCTTAGCATAATAAACATGTAAAGAAAAAGCTTGGAGATATAATAGAAGAATAAATTTGGGATTAAGAAGCTTTTCTAAATTGGAAGAATAACATATAATTTATAGAAATTTTAAATGGATATGAACCATCCATGCTGAGATGAAGATCAAGGAATGAGAATAAAATTTAATTTTTAATTCATAATAGGAATCTTGAATTAAATGTTGGAGTGGAAAAAATTTGAGACTCACAAATGAATATAAAATTCATTTGGGGGAAAGATATGATATATAAATAGTAAATATATGTGAGGTGAATTATTAAATTGGAGAAAATTAGATCATGAAAGATAATGGGAATAAAGGTAGATTATTAAATTAAATCATGGAGGACAATGGGAATAAAGGTGGATTATGAAATTAGAATAGTGGGGGATAGGTAGAGCATTAGGGCATGTGAGGATATTTTTTATTTTTTAGATTTATGAAAATTATGAATTTCCCAAATCCATGGAATTTTTAATTAGAGAAAGATTAGTTAACTAAATTTGGATTAATTTATGGATAATAAAGTAGTGAATAGTGAATTGTTAATAGTGATTAGGGAAAATTAAGGATGATTAGAGAGGATTAGATATGATTAGATATTTAGTGAAAATAAAGTTAAAATCAACACAAAGTGTTTAATTTTAAGTTTGTATATTTTACCCCTCTTTGATAAGTCATTACGAGACATTATTGAAGTAATGACATTTAAACGAATGAAAAAGTTGATGAAAAGGTCAAAATAAAATAAAATTAAAATTTAGATGAATAAATAATAGATGTTATGATTTTATCATTTATAACCCATAGGTGAATGAGGTTGAATAAAAAAATGAGATAATGATTGGAAAAAAATGAGGGACCCATGATGATTCCCCGTCGAGTGTTTGTGTGGTAAAGTGGAAGAACACTCAAAATGATGTAGCAATAAAAATGATGAAGTGGTGAGAATGAAGGACATCAATAAACTGAAGCACTAGAAATCAATATTAGACTTGCAAGATTAAAGTTGGTGTGAAATGATTTGCCCCTATCTAAGAACTTAAGAATAGATAGGAAAAGAGTATTTATTTCTCATAAGATGTACACTTGGATGGTGTTCAAGACTCAGGGGTTACATGAGCAGAGGTGGGAATGATATATCCTAATAAGTTACAGGCTTGAAAATAAAAAATATAAATTTTCCAATTTGAGAGGAAGATTTTATAGAATTGATAGTTGAAAGTAATTAATTACGAGTGATAACATTTCAATTAATTAGGGATTGAATTTGAAAGGAAAAACTATTGTAAAATATTAAAAGGATGGGTTTGATTGAAAGAAATGGAATGGGAGGGGATAGGTTATAGAGAGAGGATGAATTATAAAGTGTAACTAGATGGAGATTGCATGTATGGTTTGACAACTTCCTTGTGTTTATTAATGTCATGATTTGAAATTCCAATATGAATAGGTGAGTAAGAATGGAGAAACCTAAGTTTTAATTTAACATAAAATAATAATCACTAATGATACAAAATATCCATGATGAATATCTGTGTTTGATGCATATGGATTGAAAATATTATAATTTGTGAAAAATAGAATGCATCATGATATGAAAAATTCATAATCACACTATAGTGTAATACATAAAAAAATCTTGATGCAAAACATGATGAAAAGAAAGAAAAACAAAAAAATGGAAAGATGAATGCAATCAAAAGAAAAAAGAAAAGTATATACAAATAAAAATGATGAGTGTAAGATAAAAGAATTAAATCACAAGATAGATGACAAAAGAGAGAGAGAGAGTAAAAAAATATAATGAAGATAAGTTCAGTATAATCACAACACGTTAGAGATGAATAACAAAAACTAAATCAATGGACACCTATAAAAGGAAGCAA
Organism: Torreya grandis; assembly: GCA_037957365.1. Lineage (NCBI taxonomy): Eukaryota > Viridiplantae > Streptophyta > Pinopsida > Cupressales > Taxaceae > Torreya > Torreya grandis. Next base: position 1,407,485 of record JARHVA010004149.1, on the reverse strand, counting down.
ATGACAGGAATAACTACCTAGTCTAGGGTTGATATTTTTACTAGCCAAAAGCATTGAATGATATATAAGGACACTTAGAGATGTCCATCTAGTTTTGGATATAAGTGAAATCATAGTTTAGATGAATGGAGTTGATGGAGATAGTGATCAAAACTCCATGGGACCCATGCCCCTGAGCGTGTCTCTAAATGATCTTACCATTAAAAATGGTGTGAATGCCCATGATAATAGGGATATACTTTAGGCATATTTATTTCTCCCAATAATGGAAGGGAAAAAAGGATGAAGCATTAAATGATGTTAAAATATAAAGATGATAATAAAAATTTAAAGCTTCCCTAATGTAGGATACACTAAGCGAGAGGGAACTATTAGCAATAGAAATTAGCGAGAAGAAAATATGAAGAATGGGGATGGTAATTAGTTTTTAGTGGCTGATTTCCCTTATAATTTAATTAGTGCCTACATAGTCCATGGGCATTAGGCCAATGTAGTTCAACACATATGAGAAGTGTTGAGAAAATGGGTTGATTGATGAAGGGTAATATGAACCCATAGATGTTATTAACCCACTTAAGCTAATGATTTCATATTATGATTGGTTGAGATGATGGATTTATTTGCCCCCAAATAATGATATATGTAAGGAATGGACCAAGAATGATATCTCCCAAGATAAACTACATGTTTTAAGGCACCCCATGAAGTAGGGTTCATAGGATCAGATATGGGAATGATATATCCTGTTGAAAAGCTATGATATTAGCTCATTTGAATAATTTAATTAAATGGGGAAAAAAATTTGGTTTTCACCATGACACTTTCCCAAAATGTCAGTTTACTAGTTTTCACTCATGGCTGAACAATTTTTTTGTTTATTTTATTTATTTATTATTTATTTTGTTTTTTATTTATTTTATTTTTGTTTGTTTTTATTTTTGTTTTTATTTTTTACTTGAGATGTTTAACTCACATAGACTCTATAGAGATGGATATTACAAAAGAATTATTATACAAAATCAAAAGGAGAGGACTAGACATTAAGGATATACCATGTATCTCTATGTTATGATAATGCTATGGAAAATGATTATGTATGCGAGAAAAAATATATCAAATGGATATAACATGGTGGATATGCATGAAAATTTGTGATAGTGTTGACAGTTATTTTATAGGTGATGACCCAATTATTTTGTTTACAGAACACATAACGTTTAATTTGTAGTATAGGAATGAAAAATGGAATAGGATAAGTATAAAATGGTGAAGAAGAAAACCAAAAATAAAAATTTTACATGGAAAAATAAAGTGACCTAATCCTTATGAGCAAAGTGTAAAAATGGATTTCTTCATAAACTGATAAAATACTTTATTTGTTGTGTCTAGAGAGAACTAGCCCGGACATAATCGGTATATAGGATAAAGTTACCCTTTTCAACATAGACATATAGACAATATTTTTGAAAAAAAATTCTTTTAAAACCTTTTGATTTAATATTCAATACATTTTTTGTGACCCCCTACATGTAGTTTTATGTGACTAGGAAAACACATGGGCTCATCACCAAAGACTATACATTAGTGAGTAAGGGTATCACTCCCCAATGTTAATCCCATGTAACTAGTGAGATGTGAGGGCTCAACACTGAATATTAGCTTAGGGTGAGAGATGTGTAATTTGAATTTGATATTGTATAATATTTAGATAAGTGTCTTAATTTATTTGGAAGGATTTTACCCCAAATTCTTGGCCTCATGAAATTAGTAAGATGCAAGGGCTCATCACCTAAGACCAAGATAAATGAGTAAAGTTACCATTTTTTTGGGTAGTATGCTAATGTTTTCTACATAGAGATAAATGTAAGAGGAGAATATATCATGAATAAGATTCTAGACTAAGTTGTATGCTAGTATTATCTGAAGATGCAGGGAAAATAGATGTACTTTGATCATAAGAACAAAGACAAGAACCAATGTAATGATTAATTTTGAAAAATGTTTTACAAGGAGTAATAAGATGATATGAAAAAGTGAAATAATATGATAAGTTTCATTTTGAAATTTTGTGTTATGTGAACTAACAACTAAAGAATCACCAAACATGAGGTCTGATATGCAAGACAAAATGTAAATAATTGAAAATGTAATGAAATGAGGGTAATGTGAAATGAAACTATAAATGTGATGCCCTTAAGTGTCAATATACTTGTAGAAAACAAGTTAGTTTATTTTTTTATTTTGATTTTATAGTAATTTTTCTTGGTTTTATTGGCATCTAAACCCAATGGAGGGTTATGTGATGCATAATACTTTTTAATTTTTATCCCATGCCAATTATAGATAATCTCTATCATTCTTATTGGATTTCCTCTCAATCTCAGCTTCAATTCTATCATTTAATTTAAATACTACTTGACCAGGATGAGGTTATTATGCCTACCAAAAGTTACTAGCAAACCATCTTGAGTATCATTCCCTATCAAGAAATCCTTGTTAAAAAATAAATCTAACTATAAATTTTTTGGTAGAGATATATGGTAATTTTGGTTTTTTTGGGAAAACATAGTTATCAAATAGATCCACATTAATATTCTTAATAGTAAAGCTAAACTATAGATACATTCTAAGAGTTCTTCAAATCATTGCATAATATAGATGCCTTTCTCTATATGGGTTGTAAGTGATATTATTAAAGAGTATCAAACACTAGGGACTAATGAGCTCTCCATATTATAAAAACTAATGTCTCTTACCTAATCACTACTGACTAACCACCAAATGCTACAAAAATAAAAATAGGATAAATCCATATTGATAATCCTTAATTCCTTGGCAAATCCAAAATGTTCAAACTTATTGTGATGTGTCTCAAAATTAATCCCAAAATCATGATCCAACTCATTATAATGCCATTATACTATATTAACATAATAAGTATGTAAGATAGGAGTTATGATTCATTATTGGATTATAATTTGAAGATCATATGTCATTTCTCTCCTAATTGACTTGATGTTTTTATTATTTGTGATGTCATTTTCATCAAGTAATAAGGAGCCAATTTATTCAGCGAATGGCATATTGTGATTGATTTCTGGATATTCAAGTAATGATTGGTGAATTAGAATTTATTCAAATGGGATGCTTTCATGGATTTTTATAGATGTTATAATTGATATGTTTCCATGGGATAAGGCTAATGAGGTCCATTTCTATGGATTCTAGTTGACATGTACAGGTAATGTAATGTTAATAGGAAAAGGAAGAATAATGTTTATGGATATGGAACAAACTATTTTGATGTTACTAAGAGGATTTTTATTGATGTTGGATGAGGCTTCTTCCTTGTCTATAACATTATCACTATCATTTGCAAACTTGTCTACTGGTAAAACTATTGTTGGGACCAATGTGGATGTTGAATTTTCTTTTAATCCCAAAAGAAATTATACATCTAATTTTGATAATAAATTTGATCTTGGCTTGGATGTGGCCATAAGGAGGGCCTATTGAAGTTATTTTTTTATCAAATTTCCTTTTAACTGATATATTATAAATATTAGATTTGGGATGAAGATATTTTGTAAATGTGGAGTCTTAGGCATTGGATTGAAGGCATATGATGATTCGATAATATGTAGATTAGATCATGTTTAAATCAAGATTGGATGCTTAAAAAATGGGGTATCTGATCAAAAATGGTTGTTTGATGGATAATGGATGAAATATTATGATTATAATTTGGAAATGAGATGATTTTATTTAGTTTAGGAGAGACATATTGACATACCCATGAAGTAGGATTTTAAAATATTTATATATGTGGGTTCATTCTAATATATTGTACATCAACTAACTCTTGGTTAGTGTATTGAGGGATGTTGGAATTATAACTAGTGATATGATGATGTTTTTTAAAGTTTCAAAATCCATTAGTAATGAATTGTGTTGAAGAAGTAAATTGATTTTGGAAGGATGGGTTTGTTCGATTTGTGTTGAAATTAAAAGTATAATTAAGAGAATTTTGATTATTATAACCTAAAAATTGATTTGGTGATATCCCTAAAGTAAAATTTGGAAAGTATATTATGGGTGAACATAAATAATAATTGGATTTGGAAATGGATTGGTTATGGTTTGGATTGAATTGGTTGGTTGGGAAACCTAAATAATTATCCATGGTTTGATTTGATTGGTTGATGTTTGGATATTATTTGTTGATGGGTAAACTTGAATAAACATTCAAATTTAGATTCAATTGGTAGACGTTTGCATATGATTAATTTATGGGTGAGGTTTAATTCACATTAAAAATTGGATTTGGATTTATTGGATGATTGATTTGATGTTGGTTCAAATATGCATTTGAAGTAAAATTGATTGGATTGAACCCTAGATTAAGACTAAGATTGTTTGGATTTGGATTTATGACTAGATTGATCAAGGTATTTATCAATAAATCCATTTATTTATTGATAGGTGATATTGTGTACAATAAAGGCTTTGAATCAAAAAATGTTTAAAAAAATATTTGACATTAGACTATAAAGAAAATAAAAGTAAAAAAAATGATTATCAACTAAATGATTTTGAGTTTGAGAGAAAGGTTATTGGTAGAATTTATTTTATTTTAATGACTCAAGATAACTTTGTTTTTCACTCAAGGTTTATTCAACACATGGTATAACATAAAAAAACAAACAAACAAATTTCTACTTTAAACAGTCAAGTAATTTCACATAAAAGGTGGAAAACTAGGATAAGGGTTATGGACAATGTTTGGGCCTTTCGATATCACTTAATCATCCATGGTCTCAAATATAGCCTAATATTTTAAGGCACTAACCATAGATGATCCTATAATTTCCATGGCCTATTGAGTTTGATTTCAAGGGTGTGTGGAAGGTAACTACTCTATGCTAACCACTAATCAATGCACCAAAGTTAAATGACAAAAGGGGTTTTCCTAGACTTAAATTTTAGACAAGATTATCTAAGGGGATTTATTTAAGATACCTTGTGGTACATTAAGGCTCAAAACTATGGAGTAAATAGATAAAGTAGACACACACTATTGGGTCTTGTCCCAAAGTGCCCAACACAACTATAGGGGTTTTAGTGTGTTGATAATTAGCAATATCATATTTTGAGGAAAATATTGAAACTCTAAGTATTGGAGCATGAAATCCCCCCACATCATGATGTGATTCAAAAACACATAACTACTTAGGTAATTAAAATAGTTGGATCTCAGTTTATATACTCCACCAATACATAGGATTTGGCCTATTGCATGGTGGTGAAATCCATGGTCAATAGAGCCCCTAGAAAAATAAATAAAAAGTGTTTGTTTTTTTTTTCCAAGTATCATCACAAATGTGACACCAAGGAAAGAGCATACACAAACACCATTTGAGAAATACAAAATAACTATGAAATTATTTTTGATTCCTGAGTATCATCACCAATGTGATGCTAAGGGAAGAGCATACACAATTCCACAATTAAAAAAATAATACTTAAAAAAAATTAATTATAAATTAAAAATGACCATACATAAACACCACATAAATAATTATGGAATTGTTTTTGATTCCCATGTATCATCACCAATGTGATGCAAAGGGATGATCATTCACAATTCCAAAATTATAAATAAAAACATGTAAAGATAAATAATTATCTCCAAACCAAATGTGATCTAATTACTAAAAACTTGAAAAACTAAATTAAAAGTGTTAAAAAAATAAAAGAAATAGATTTTTTATTTATTTTGTTTATCCTTTTTGTGGAGCTTCTTTGATAAGCATTTTATAAAGAATTTGTTAGAGAGTTTTTTTTTTTTTTTGTTAATAAAATCTGAAACAAAGTTAGAACAAACCATAAAACAAGAGAAAACAACAAAAAACAATTGGAAACTAATTCTAAATGTAACTATGACAAAAAATAAATAAAAATAAAATAAAAAGTTAACACTTGTTTTTAATTTTCAATTATCATCACCAATGTGACACAAAAAAAACAACATATGCAAGATCAACTTGGGTAACAAATAAGTTACAATATCATTTTTTGATTTTTAAGTATCATCACCAATGTGATGCCAAGGAAAGAGCATACATAATCTTGTAACTAAACAAGAAGCTAAAAAGAAAAAGTAATTTTTTTTTCCAAAAGTGAAATGTAGCTTAATTAATAAGATCATTTAAAAGATAAAAAGATGTGGGAAAAGTCCAACCAAGATTGTCAAAATGTATCAAGGAAATCTAGAAAAGCAAATAAGCTAAGAAATTAAATGAAATATTATTCTAAACTAACTTAACCTATGATAGAGATATAAATGAAAGAAACAAAAATAAATTATACCTTATATTAAAATTAATCTTCGTCCATTGTGATTCTATTTTATTTTCTCTTAAAAATTTGGTTGCTCACTCTGCCAACATAAGGGAAAATGGGTAACATCATGGTATGCAATCTATTATAATCTTAGCATAATAAACCTATAAAGAAGAAACTTGGAGATATAATAACAGAATAACTTTGGGATGATTTTTTTATTTTAAATTGGAGGAATAAACTCTAATTTATAGAATTTTGAAGTAGATTTGAACCATCCGTCTTGAGAAGAAGATCAAGGGATGAGAATAAAAGGTAATTTTTAACTCATAATGGGAATCTTGAATTAAAAATTGGAGTGGAGAACATGCAGGACTCACAAATGAATATAAAATTTATTTGGAAGAAAGATATGATATAAAATTAGTAAGTGGATATGAGGTGGATTTTTAATTGGAGAAAATTATATCATGGAAGATAATGGGAATATAGGTGGATTATTAAATTAGAATGGTGGGGGACAGGTGGAGCCTTTGGGCATGTGAGCATAATTTTGATTTTTTAGATTTATTAAAATTATGAATTTAAAAAATCCATGGAATTTTTAATTAGATAAAGATTAGTTAACTAACATTGGATTAATTTATGGATAATAAAGTAGTGAATAGTGATGATGAATAATGATTAAGGAAATTTAAGGATGATTAGAGAGGATTAGAGATGATTAGGTATTTAGTAAAATTAAGTTTAAAATAAACACAAAGTGTCCAATTTTAAGTGTATATAATTAGTATTTTATTTATCTCTACCCTTCAAATAAGGCCAATTTACCATCTTAGTCCCAAGGAGCAGAACCACCCCTATTTGTAGGTGATAGTTATGCAACTAGCCTAGAGTAGTTACATAAATACCTTTAATAATTATGTAACTTATCAAAGTGATTACATAACCACCTTAGGTTATTATGTAATTACCATCTATTAATGGTTTTGTAATAATCAAGCCTACAAAGAGCAATAATTATAGATCTGCCATGGTAGTTATGTCACCACCAGTCTACATAGATTGACCATTTCATCTTTGTTGCCATGGATCCATACTCCATTAGTGTCCTTAAAAATAGCCCCCCAAACCCTCAAAATATATTTCAAAACACAATAAAAATAAAAATTCCTAACCTAACCCTCCCCACAAACTTTTTAAAATTAAAAATTTAAAGAATCATTAGAGTCTTAGTGCATTTTAACCAAAATGGAAAAACTAGGGTAAAAGAGGAAAAAATAGTAAAAACCATCCTCATATTTTTATTATTATTTTGACTTATTTTTCTCTCAAAACCATCACAATAAATCTAGAGCTCAAAATCTTATAGAGTGATTTTTCACAAATGAATCTATTTTTGGTACATTTTTGAATATATAGGCCCCCAAACTATCCATTTTAGTTTAAAGTTTTCTATCCTCACATTAATGATTATTTTCATGATCAAAAGTCATATTATAGTAGTATTTTATAACTCATGCTTTAAAACTGATGATTTAATGGCTTTATATTTTATATAACACATTTCATGATTTTATAGGTACATGATGACTTGGTACCATATTTCATCTCCAAATAGGATAATTCATGTAGTATAATATTTATTAAACAAATGGTAGGTATTTTCATCCATAATTTTATTCTGTAATTTATTTTCTATTTTTTTTTGTCAAATTGCACTTGATTCATGTTTTTCATCTACAAGTTGTATAGAGTCTCAGTTGGCTTCATTGTACCATTAAAGTAAGTATTCTTAAACCTCTATTTCCATTTTTCATTCCAATTCTCTATACTACACCCTCATAAATTCATGATAAGGTGTCATCTTGAGGATAATATGTATGCATCCAAATTTTGCATGGTGTGACATTCCTTGTTTAATGTCTAATGATGATGTAATGATATCTTAATTTACACTCAAAGTGGGTTATCTCTAACATTATAGCCCTATTTATTCCCTATATCTCTCATAAACCCTTTAAACTCCCCTTTTTGTGTCTTTATATATCTCCTTTTCTTCTTTTCAAAAATATTCAATTAGTTACAAAACTTCCCTATTGGGTGTCAAAACTACCCTATAGCATTATGAAACCATCCCATACATGACGAATTCATTATGATGATTTCATAAAATACCTAATTGAAACATAACAATTAGAATGATTATTTCATATATGCAGTGGTTATATTATCCCATGTGGTGGTTCTGTCACACAAATTGGTGGTTACATAACTACCCCTACAAACAAAGGCAATTCTATCACCATTGACCCATGTTCTAATTTTATCTTATATAACTCAAGAATTCACAAGTTTTTCATACTTATTATTGAATTTATTGTTATTTATACCTTGATTTCCCCTCCATGCTATCTTAAATCACTCCCACTTTTATTTTTAATCATTTTTAATTCTTTCATAAGTTCTAATCCCAATTCAATCCAATTAAATTCAGCCTTGAAACTTCCATTTGTCTCCTAAAAGTATTCCACTTTTAGATGAATTTTAGATATAAAAAATGGAATTGGAATTTGAATTTTTTAATAGTTATACAGCCATATATTTATTACCATTTATTTTAATCTTTACCTTTGATCATTTTCTTGTTAGAATACACAATTTCAAACAAGGAATGTCATTGAATTGGCATCCAAATCTTTGTTATCGGTGCACTAAACATCCATAGTCAAATTTTATTTTTATATAATTGTGTTACTCTCATATTATTCCTTTGATATTATTATTTTATAATTATCCATGGTCAAAGAGTTCCTACAATTATTGTTTTGAGTGGAGGCATTAGCACCCTGAGGACTACATCACAAAAACATATCTTGATTCTAGTTAATCTACATCTTGATCAAGTTAGGGGTTTATATTTTTAGTTTCATATATTTTTTTAATAGATTATATTAGTTTAGTTTATTTTATTTTCATTTTATTATATCTCTATTTTTAAAATACAAATAGATAGGAAAAATAATTCTTCTCTTCATGTCTTTACACTAAAAACATTAATTAGTTTCCTTACTATTTGAAACCATAAAATAGATTATTTAAAATTATATATATATTAATTAAAACCATAGGTATATATTATTAAAAAAAAAATTAACATTAAAAAAAATTAATTTTTAGTTTAAAACAATCTCTTATTCATGCACAAATAAGCACTCTAGCAAGTAGAAAAGTCTAGCCAAACCTAAGACAATAAAACATAGTATTTCAAGATTGATTTTTATTTATTTAAGTAGATTAAAAATTATATTTTATTTTATTAAATCATAAAATAATAATCTATATATAATTTCATTTTATATAAATCATTCAAACCTAGTATGCATTCACCTAGAAACACCAAAAACTAGTTCCAGCTTGTATATGCAAATGAATACTTAAATAATTAGTATTATTGTTGCTTATGATATACATAATTTTTTTTATTTAATTAAATATTATAAAATATAAATTTTATAATATATTAATTTATATATATATTTAAAACATAAAATCAAATTCATTTAGTTTACACCTAGAAAAGATAGAAATCAACATTTGCATTGTTAGCCTAGATTTTGCTTTCTAGTATTGCATGTATTGAAAAGTGAATCAAAAAATTAAAAAAACCAAAAACAAATAAATAAACAAATCCTTGTACCAATGAGCATGAGCATTCCAAAACCTTTATTATGACATAATATAAAGTCCAAAAACATATAAAATTAATAAAAATATATTATTATTATTATTATTATTATTATTATTATTATTATTATACATTTACACATATATCCTCTTGGATGACACTCCATGTGCACCTTTCTTCCATAGAGAAGGTCTCTTTCCCAGAGCTAGAGCACTAACTCCTTCTATCAACACCTAATTAGATATTAGTGTCAAGGTTAGAATTGAGGTTTTATATTTAAAATATATTCCCAATATAATTTTTAACACTCTCAATTCACAATATTATAAAGATAAAACTCTTAATCCACCCATCATTATCTTACCCCAAAATTAAGGTCATCAATATAACGTGATTTAGGCCTAGATTCTCTACTCCATCCCCTTTCTTCTCCTCGGGTCTAGTCTCATCATATATCATTAACATTTTTTATGACATTGATAGGTAATATTAAACCTAATATATTATACCAAATTATCTAATTTATTCAACTAAACCACTCCCACCTTGACATTCACATCATTGATTAGGAACTTCATGTACTCATCATAGCCAATATCAAAGGACCTTAGAGTTCTATTCGCACTCAATTAGACACTCTTAAAAATAAATAAAATTAAAAATAACTCTTTTGGTTATATATATAGTATCCCTTGCATCTTATTATCCCAAATCCCATTCCACCAAATAATTATCCTAATCCTTAGTTCCACCCATCATTTATCCATTACATTAGTTGTCTCAATTATACCTTGAGAATTCAAGTGCATATTTTAGTGTGTGATATTCACATGGAATATAGTTACCAATAATGTTTCATATAAAAATAATAATCTAAAAGAGAATTCATCTATGATTAGTGATTTAAAAAGCGAAAAAAGGCTAATAAGAGTCCAAGTGAAATTCTAAGGGAAGTGTTTTGAAATAAAATAATCCAACTAACTCCTATGCATCCTCTTAAAATTAAAAAATCCTATTTGGAATATCATAAAATGCATGGGAATCATATATATATATATATATATATTTTAGATTGAATAACAAAATACAAAATACATTGGATAGTGGTGATCCTATAACAGATGCATCAATCAAATAACCCATTCACATTTCGAGTACCTCTCCTAAATCACAGGTGAAAAAATAATAAATATGGCTATCAAATGATAATTAAAAAATAAAATTCTCGAAAATGAAATAATTATAACAATAAAATATTCAAAAGGTATAATTATATCAATAAAATATTCAAAAGGAACAATTAGAGCAAGAAAATATTCAAAAGACACAATTAGAGCAAGAAATAATTCAAAATTCAAATATAGAGCAAGATATGTTACAAAAAGATCAAGAAGCCAAAGAGAAAATTACATATTTTTATAGTGTTCAATAAAAGATACATGACTATTCTCTATTCCATATTGAGATACAATTTTTTTAAAATTATGAACATACTAAAAAAACATAAACATTCAAGAAAGAAATTCCAATCTATGTTTCAATGGGTTTTTCATACATGGACACTCAAAATTATATATCACATGTTCAATAAAATAATATGAAGTTACATATATCCTATGATAATCATTGCATTGATGATTATCATCCTAATAATAAAGAACATTGGTATGATCCTAGTGATACTGATATTGTAGCATATGAATATGGCACACATGATACATAGCCTTCACAAAGGCATACTCTTGATGAGCTCCTTGGATTATAATATAATTTTTTATTTGTCCATATATTTTGTGCTTATCAGCTCCAAAACTTCAAAAAAAAAAAAAAAAAAAAACAAATATTCAAGAAAATGCAAAAACATTAAAATCACTCATAAATCCAAAAATATTTAGAATTTCACATGAACTCTAGCCTTTGCATATAATATTTAATTTATGTTAGTAGATAAAACATTATTTATATACATATACATATGTTTCATAGGTATTTGTGTGAGATATAAGCATACATTAGACCCATGATACTTGAGCATGTAGATGTTGGACCTTTCCTCTTCTAGTGTAATACACTATGTTGGGGGCATCTTGCTTTGGTATGATCATGACCGACATATGTTCTATTTTTTTTTTAATCATTTTAAATTATCATATTAATATTATATATATTACACATACCTATACTCATGTTTCTATCTCACATAGTGTATTTGATATGTTATTATATATGATTTTTTTCTAACACATATATGCAGGGACTAGTATGACGTGCTTATGTTATTTGATTATATCTTATGAATTCATCTATTTATATTAGATTATTTGAGTGTGATTATTGTTTTCTAATTTTCCATGATTTTGGAACATTTAAAGATGTTTCTTATTTATTGTCCATAGTACCCAGAGTGTTGATTATTTATTATGACTATAAATTTTTGTATGTCCTTCACTTTCATGAGTGTCATTTGAACATGCACATTGTTTGTAGTCTCCTTGGACCTATTTTTGTGTGACATTTGAGTATTCTTACATGTGTGCTTGATTTTTTGTTGATATTTTTATATTATATATGTTATTTTTATTAATATCATGCATCTTAGGTATTGTTATATATCCATACTATGAGATTCATTGATATATCTACTTCAATATGACACTATTATATTCTTCTTTACTACATGTTTCACATAGATATAACATAGTTGTATTATCCTTTTGAGATAAGGTGATTATCACTTTTTAAATACCCTCCTTAAAAAAAGATGTCATATTAATGGGGGCATGTCATAGAAACATGACTCCACATACATACAATTGATAAAATGGGTAGAATTTAATTTAATATACATAGTTTACATCATTTAGATATACACTTCAAACATTATTCTATGCATTTGGTATAGATTTGGGATAGTTTTAAATATTTTTAATATATATTTTACATAATAAAGGTTAAATTTTGATAGTTACATCAACTTGAGACACATTTAAGGTGCATATGCCATATAAATTCACCAAATTATAGATACATTGTTCACATTATATCAAATTTCATGTACCAACTTTACCAACATATACCATTTGAGATTTTATCTATTATAGTAATTAGATATTTTTCAATAGTCTGATCAAAATTTTGTGCCCTTAATGGACTTAATACTACTTCTATTATTTATAGTTGATATAGTTATACAATTTGACTTAGGTGAGATTAGCTAGATTAGATCGATTGGTTATATGAAATGTAGATAGAGTTGAATTTTGTGGTTGAGATTTTATGCTATCAATGGAATTGGCACAATAAATACTTATACTAAATTAGGGGAATGATCACCCTCTAATTCCCCTATTTATATTTCAAAGGTTTATTTATGAACCTCTTTACTATGCTTTAGTTATTAAGAATATATACCAAAATAAACTAATAAATGGAAACATGGTTACATCAACACACAGGTGTACTCCTTTTTTTCTCTCATTATTTTAAATAATTTCAACTTATTAAATTTCAAATCATATTCACTAATTAAACTTATAACATGATATTTATTTCAAGTCATACACACAACAAATTCAAATGGGGATCAAACAAAGACAAGGTGTGTTGTACACACTAATGTACACTTTTCTTTCCTTTAAACTAGCAATTTAATCTTCATGAATTAATAGATTAAAGAAGAGGTAATTGTAGTTGTTTAAATCTAGATTTATATTTTAAAATAGTCTTTTCCAATTGGAAAATATCACTCAGGGATATACCCTTTAGTTTTTACCTTCTTTATAGTTGAAAATCTTGGATTTTCCACCTCATTGGGCCTATATGCTTATTTATTAATCCAACATAATATTATGATTATGTAGATCACCTATAATGCATATAATTCATAAAATTCACAGTTAGTTTTATGAGTATTAACAATTTTCCTCCTTCTTAGATAATTACATTTAGAATAAGATAATAACATCGACGTTATTGTCCCTATTCTAATGAAAGTGTCCTTGCCCTACAAACACTCAAATTTTCAAATATTTTGATGTACATATGTTAGCCTAAGAATTTTTTTAACCCTTATATGAGGATTATTTAAAAAAAGTTAGTATAAATATAAGTTTAATCAATGTCATTTAGACACAAAGTAATCACCTCTCTAGTATAGACATACTACTAAAAATTAAAGTGCACAACTAAGCTATTTTGTTGTATTTGTCCTTATTTGCATATAAATAATAAGATTAGTAATAATACAGGTTGAAATCATTAAAATAACATCCAATAATACATATTTGTAAATTTATAAGTTAGATCATTTCATGTGCTTACATATAAAATTCTACATTATTATTCACACACATACCAACACAAAGTGGAGAACATAAGTATCAAGCCTTCCTTGGAGTATTGGATATGTAGGAAGTGATTAATAATAGATGGCTATTTTAGGTTATCCCCATATCATGATCCTACTAACCCATTTTGGAAAGGTAGCCTAACCTAAGGTGAAGAGCTGGGGTTTGAGCAAAAAATAATCATATAGAGCCTATGCACACAATCTAGATATATCATTAGAAAGGTGATAAAAACTCATAAAGACCTATGTGGTAATTTATTATTATAGTGAATATTCCATACATTATAGTTACATCAAGATACATATAGTAGCATTGATGCAAGTTTCTATAGGTCAAGGCAAGTATCTAGGTAGCCAAAAATGAATATTTCTAGAATTTGATGACTAGTTCGTAAGTATTATATAGCCTATTTCCACACTTGTACATCTTAGATATGTGTATTAATCATTTCATAAGTTGGGTATTATTTTTTTATTTGTGATTATGTAATCAAAATATTTTTTGGCATTATACTCTCTATAGTTAGCATTTTCCATAATTCAACATTGTAATTGAATATTATAATCTTAAATATTTAATTTCCTTACTTTAGGGAATAGTTTAATTCATTTTTATTTAATATAATACCCCATTTGAATATTTTCAAAAATGGTTAAATAGTAGGCATGAGTATCATTTTCAATGACTCTATGGAAAATCTAGTAAATACTGGGATCATAATCCCTAAGTCTATGGTTCTAGGTCTGTTGAACAAACTATTTTAGGTCTTGCCTTGATGAAAAGGTTGGTTTTTATATTTTGCATAATTTTCAACATGTTGAAATTATTTTTGAGGTGGGTTATAAAATCATGTCATGAAGTGAAAGATAATATGATTGATAATTCTAGTTCCTCACACCATATTATTGTTGTTGTTATTTCTTGGGTGAAAATTTTGTCACCAGCTAACTGATGGGAAAAATAGGTTATTTCAACCACAACATAAGGAAATTGATCAGCCAAATGTGTAGGTCTATCACATCAAAAGGGGAAAAATCTCTCCTCTAATTAAGGGGAGGTTCCCTATAACT
Source organism: Torreya grandis (assembly GCA_037957365.1). NCBI lineage: Eukaryota > Viridiplantae > Streptophyta > Pinopsida > Cupressales > Taxaceae > Torreya > Torreya grandis. Next base: position 1,392,036 of record JARHVA010004149.1, on the reverse strand, counting down.
ACGAGGTACTAAAATATATTAATATACTATAAATAAGTTGAAAATAACACTCAAGGTAGGATAACACCATCCATATCTCTTTTTTCAAAGATGATGTTCACAAACATAGGAGAATTCTGGTGAAAACACTGAAGGCACTTCTCTTCTTTCAAATGTGGTCTGTAGCGAACAAAAAGAATTCTTTCTGGTAGTGATAAGTAAATGTAATAGGGCACAATAACTAGCAGAATGAGGTGTATCACAAAGTCTCCACCTCAACTGCTAAAGAGTGAAATATGAAGGACAATGGGGGCACAAAGTCATCCCAAGATCCTTTACATAGAAATAAACTAAAAAGACAAACACTAAAGACAATTATGGCAACTCAAAGTCTTCCCACAGTTGGCTTTAGGACACCTTCTAAGTTATTTCCACTAGTTCTACTTATTTAATTAAATGGACAAGAATGCATTTAGGAAATAGACATAAGAACAAATTTTCACAACAACACAAGCTATTCCAGCACAAAGTCTGAAAAGTCACTTGCTTTCTGATTCAAATAATGAAATATGATTAACAATCTGAGCTTAAAGTCTCAGTAACAGGTAGAGTTTTAATTCTAATAAAAAATAGATCTCTTTTCTAAAAAATAAGAGATTACAATATATAACACTCCAAGAAAGACTTGGGTGCTTTTTTTCATGGAATGGCCCATGCTGCATTCAATGCCTTGAATGTATTTTTAGTTCTATGAAGGGGCCAAGCTGGAACAAGGCATCGACCTTAACTTTGGTGTACAGAATCATCTTGAATGTCTTCTCCTCAACATGGGTCATATGGTCTATTTCTAGATATTTATGCAGCTATCTACTCACTTTTATTCAAAGGGAGAAAAATAGGCTGTGCCTTTGAATGTTTACATGCTCAGATGTCTACTTGGTGGACTATTCTACCTACTGGAATAACTCCCTTATAGATATTTCAGTATCTCCTATAGCTTTCCCTCTTTCCTATTGCAATTTGAGCTCTCAGGCCATCTTATTACCTTTAGTAGGCTCTTTCAGCTTCTTTCTTCAGCTGTTCACTAAGTCTTATCTTTAGATTTCGTGCCATATTTAAAAATAAATGGGCATTTTATTACCTTGAATTTGAAATTTATAGGGATGTCATTGGTCACTTGGTCACTTGAACCACATTGAACCTTGAACAATTGAATTGCATTGGTTCAATGGTTCAATGGTTCAAATGGTCTATTTTAGCTCCTTGGTTCAATCACCTCCTTGTTTCAATCGGTTGAACCATCTCTTCAAACTTGTCTCTAGAATCTTTCACTTCCTTCCTTCACTCGAAGCTTCCCTTCAAACTTTGAAATTCCTTAAACCTTTAAACTTTTGAAATTTGAACCATTTTGGTTCAAAGTTCAATGGTTCATTCTCTTTCTTAGAATCCTTTGGTCCTTCAAAGTTTTTGGATCCTTTTCTTTTCTATTGAACTCGTTGAACCTTTGAACTTTGAACTCTTTTAGTTCAAGTTTCAATAGTTCAATGGTTCATTCTTTGCTCTTTGAATCCTTTATTCTTGTAAGTCTCTCAAACTTTATTAAACTTGTTAAACCTTTAAACGTTTAACTCTTTTGGTTTAAGGTTCAATATTTCTTCTTCAAAGTCTTCTTTTCTTTAAGTCCTTTGAAGCTGTTAAACTTTAAACTTATCGAAGCACTTAACTCTTTAAGTCTACCGATGTCATTGAACCTTTAAACCCATTAAACCTTTGAGCCTTTGAAGGTGGGGTTCAATGGTTCATTCTTTTATTTTAATCCCGTTGATAATTATTTTGATTGAACTTTGGCATTGAACTAGCCTTGAAATGCCTAAGTGTTGGGAACTTGTTTCTTTATGAGAGATCACCTATTGAAGTTGTTGAACCTATGAGTCCCTTAGCTAAAAAATATTAAATAATTGAAGAATTGGAGTGCTTAGAACATTTTTTGATAAGGGAATAGAGAATTTTGGCCTACAAGACCAAAATAGTTGATATGTTGTCCCCAAAAATGAGTGATATATTTTGGAAACAATAGTTGGCTCTAGTGGGGGAACTTCTATCGATTATAAAAACAATCAAAGGGAGTAGAATCCACAATCTCTAGTGCCTTTAAGTATCCCATTGGGATACAGAGTCATGCTACCCAAAAATGAAGGCACCAAAAAGAAATGAAAATAAACAACACAAAATAGAACTAAAGACTATACAAATATATAAATGTACAACTAGACTTATTTGATACTTCAAGAATTGAAGTGCTTCAGATGTTCCCCACTGTGAGGCAATGAAAATAGTGTGTCATCTTGATAATTCAACAAGAAACTATTTTCACCATTAAGCTAATGAATAAAAAATGGGCCTCTCCATAGAGAATTAAATATCCCATGCATTCCCTTTGGTTCTCTTCTCTTGTCCCATAACAGAACTTGATCTCCAATCTAGAAATCATGGGTTTTTACTTTTTGGTCAAAGAGATTCTTCACTAGACTTTGATGCATAGTGATTTGGTCTACCACCATAGTTCATTTTTCATCTAGCTCAGTCAAGCACATGATCCTTTTGTTGGTGGAGCTTTCATATGTTTGATCTTTAACTGCCTTTGCCAATTTTAGTTCTGGTAATTCTAAGTTGATTGGTATCTCTACATTGAGACCATAAAAAAATTGGAATGGTGACATACATATCACCCTCTTGGGTGTAATTATGTCTGCCCATAAAGCATCAACCAATGCTTTATGCCATGTTTATTGGTTGTCATCCACCATCTTCGTGATGATGGTCACTAGGTTCTTGTTGCTCAATTCTGCTTGGCCATTCCCTTGTAGAAAATAATCAGAGGAGTGAGTGAGGTTAATCCCATAATAAAAATAAAACTGAGTAATCTCATGAGAAGATAAATAGGTTACATTGTCTATAACAATCTTGGTTGGGACCCCAAACCTAGAAATGATATTTTCCTTGAGGAAATTGCATACTACTTCTAAAGTAGCATGCTTGTCTAGAATAGCTTCCACCCATTTAGTGAAGTAATAATTGTATATTTAGTAGGAGTACTAGTGGTTTTAATAAATTTCAAGGGTAGAATAAAAAGTTCAAAAATAATTTTTTTCTAAGGCTAAAATTTTTAAGATAAACCATACCCAAGGTGGTCAAAATATACTTTCCACTAGGGCAAACACCATTTTTGTATCACTCCAAAGGAGTGTAGTGTGATAGGAATGTGGTGATAATCATTATTTTGAGAATTATCCTAATCTAAATTTGGGTTAATTAGCTAACCATAGGGTGTATACAATTGTGGATAATATAAATGCATATTTTCAAGCCACCCATATCAAAATTAGAGGTAAATTAAATAATATTTTTATTTCCATTTTGTTTGATTCAAGGGCAACTGATAGCTTTGTTAATCCTAAGATAGTAAATAATTGTAAATTAAATCCTGTGACATTAAGGGAAGGTTGGGATATTGAGTTTGGTTCATGCAAGAAGGTGTCAATTTCTAGATGTCTTAAAAAAGTAAGCTTATAATTAAGCAATTTTAGACCAAAGTTAACCTTTTCATATCCCCCCTCAGATATTATGATGTCATTTTGGGTATAGATTGGTTAAAACAATATAAAACCAATTTAGAATACTTTCATAAAGTGGTAAATTGATATGATGACATGAGAATTCAATAGTGATACAAAGGTTATTGAAGTCTAAAGTACATAAGTTGATATCAACTTTACAAATAAAGAAAGTAGTGTGTAAGGGTTACAAACTGTATAGTGTACAGATGTAAAAATAGCATCTATAACTAAAATAACATTTAAATAATATCTATTTTATAGGAATTATCTAATATTTTTTTAGAAAAAATTCGTGGTTTTTCTCCAAAGAGTGAATTTGACTTTTATATTGATATAATGTTAGGGGTAGACCCTACATCTAAGGCACTTTATCAAATGAATGTAGCATATTTGAAGGAACCTAACGTTCAACCACAAGAGATACTATAAAATAGCAAAATTAGGCTGTGTGTCACCTTGGGGTGCAACTGTGGTCTTTGTGAATAAGGATAGAACCTTGTAGTTATGTGTTGACTACTACATGTTTAATAAGGTTACTATCAAGAATCATTATCCTTTATCTAGGATAAATGATCTATCTGATCAAATGAAGGATGCAACTAGATTTTCTAAGATAGAATTGAGATCAGGCTATCATGAGCTAGGAATCAAGGAAGAGGAAATCCATAAGACCACTTTCAAAACTTGGTATGAACATTACAATTTTACAGTAATACCCTTTGGTCTAACTAATTCACCTACTACATTTATAAATCTAATCAATAGTGTATTTAGAGATTTTATAGATAATTTTGTTCTAGTTTTTATTCATGATATACTTGTATTTATAAGAATACAGTTGATCATGAACAATATTTATGCTTAGTGTTGTAAAGGCTAAGACAACATAAATTATTTGGTATGCTATCTAAGTGTGATTTTTTTATAGTTGAGATTCATTATTTGGGTCACATAATTTATAAGGCTAGTATTACTATTGATCCAACTAAAATTGAGGATATTCAAGAATGGCCTGATCTTGAAAATGTATATGAAATATGTAGCTTTATGGGATTAGTTGTTTATTACACAAGGTTTCTTGAATTTTTTTCAAAATTAGTTAACCCAATAACTTCCTTATAGCATAAGGGTAAGAAGTGCATTTGGACTTATGAGTTTGAATAAGATTTTTAAAATCTTAAATAGATGTTAATAACTTATTGTACCATATCCTAATGGTAATTTTGATATCTGTGTTAATGCATCCAAAGAAGGCTTGGGTGGTGTGTTAACCCAAGATGGACAAGTCATGGCTTACTAGTCACTAAAATTGAAATATTATGAGGAAAATTACACCACTCATGACCTTGAACATGATACCATTGTACATGCCTTGATGCAATGATTTTTTGATGGGTAAGAATTTTAAAATAAAATTTAATCATTCTAACCTATAATTCTTTTTTTCCTAAGATGATCTGAGTGCATGCTAGCATAGATGGCTAGAAATTTTGATATAAGTATTTGATATGTGAAAGGTAAGGAAAATTAGGTTGTTGATGTACTCAGTTGATGCATGTATCTCATTTCCTTATCTATTCTACATAACAATTTCAAAACTAAAATTTTAGATTAACAACATTCTGATGAATTTTTTTAATAGGTAAGTGTAAGTTTGGTTGATGAGCCCATATAAAATAATTGTTTTGACTTTTTTATGTATGTGCCTAAGTTTTGTGAATGAAGGAACATTTTTCTAAAATAGGTACATACAACACCACATTTTGTTCATCTTAGTGTCACAAAAATGACACATGAACTGAAAAGGCTATATTATTGGCCTAGTTTAAAACATGAAGTTATTAACTTTATGTCAAAATAACTATAATGTCAATTTGTGAAAGGTAAACATTGCCATCTAGGTGGAATATTGTATCATCATTATGTTCTATGAGGTAAGTAGGTTATTACCTCTCTTAATTTTATAGCTGGTTTGCTAAAATATTAAAGCAAAAATGATACTATTTTGGTTGTAATTGATAAATTTATCAAAGTTGGCCATTTCACAGTTATAAATTTAATTGATGATGTATCTATGTTTGTTGAATTGTTTGTGCAAGAAATAGTATGACTATATGGCATGTCTGAAGTTATTATTTTTGGTAGAGATAAAAAATTTAATTCAAGGTTTTGAAAAATATTTAATGTTACTTTTGGTAAAAGTGTAATCACCTAAAAGTGGTAATTAGATGCTAAGAGTGTCACTTGAGTCACTCTATCCATAGGCTTTCCATAAACCTATTATAGAGCCTTAGACTTGTAATTTCAGCCATTCAACAGACCTTGTTCACTAACATCTAGTCAAGACATAGTCCCTAAACTATCACCTCTAACTCAAATCTAACTTTCTTATAATTTTACCAAAATTATATTAGTGACACATTTGGCACACTACAACCACATGGTGTTAGTGTCCCCAACTGGGCATTATTTTCCTTAGCCCTAAATCTTCCCAATGAATACTTTTTCAAATGTTTTTCCCTCCTAAGGTTGGCATAAGATCATTTTATTATCCACACAAGCAATATAACCCTATAAATACAAGTATAATCCAACTCACTTCACTAGATGGAAAATAGATGTAAAATCTATTCAAACCTAAGACAAAGTTGTGAAAAATCTAGTTACATTATCCCTATTCTATCTTACTTTATGCATACTACCATCTAAAACAACCTTAAGTCCAATTTTCAAGCATTTAAAGGCTCAATAACATTCAAGGAGTTCAAGGCCACTCTCATTATAGCATTCACTTGCACATACAACAAGCACTAGGTAGGAGAACTACATTGCAATTGATCCCTCTTTGAAATATTGGTATGTACACAACTCTCTACACAATAGGGTGTTGAGGATGTCTAGTCCATCCTACTAACACACTCGATTATTGATCATATCATACTTACAAAAATAACTAGGGTTTACACATTAAATCAAGCTTTACAGATATAATATACAACTACAGGCTTTGGTATTAGAGGAATAGAACACATAGACATACGTGTAGGTCCTCCCTAAAAATAAGAATAATCTCATAAAGAGGATATTATCACCACATCTTGAACACTACACATGGATGGTGCTACTATCCAAATTGGGCACTACTATCCAGTGAATTAATGAATATCATAAACCTACTTACAACACTTAGAGCTACTTAGATCTCTAATTTTAGAACCTAATTCATCTATGACAATCTATTTTTATCTTAGTCTATATTTCTTGATATTTATTAATATTATTAGAAAATCTATTAAGGTCAAAGTCATAATAAATAAGTAGGTTAATTACTACAATTTATATAATTGATTTAGGCATCTCATCCCGTTATCCAAAAATAGGTATTTACACACGTAAAACCTTAAATGGTTAAATCATTTGGTGAATGCATCTTACTTTGAACATTACATAAAACCTTAGGTTGCATTAATTCCTATTTTTATGCAATAAATTTAGGGCTACATATTTTTTATTATTTTATTTTGTTTAGATAACATAGATTAAAAAAATCAATTTTTCATTAGGGTTTCAATTTATTTTACATATAATTTAAATGGTTATAAAGAAACCCTAACTTCCAAAAACTCTAACCCTAAATTCTCTCAGGGTTTATATCCTTTTTTCCTCCTATTTTTATTAGCTTCTATTAATTATTTAGAATCCATATATCATTTAATAGTATCTCTATTTCAATTTATTTGTTATATGCCATCTAAAAAAATCTCTCTTACCTTAAGAATAAGTTTTATACTAGGTGGTAATCCTATAGATCACATTCAAATTATAGCTATCCAACCTTATAACAAGGACAAGGAACATATTACAACTCTAGATATGAATAATTCACATCATAATTATGTGTAATTTAATGATAATTTATATAAGGATGAAAAATATAACCAATAAAAAGATCAAGTCCATATTGACGATCAAGACACATTACCTCCACTTAATGACAATGATATAGTTGTAAACAAAGATGAGGTATTACAGGGCTTCAGAGATAAAATTTAGAAACAACCCCATGATCATGCATATATTTTATAGGACATATTATAAATCAATAATAAAAAAAATAATGGTTAATATTCTACCCATCTAGTTAGTGATGTTGTTACACCTTCAATGGGGCCCACTCAACCAACGCAAATAACACAACCAAAACTTGTTATTCGACCATCAGTGACAATTACACCACTTGTGGCTAGTTCTTCTCCTCTTGATGTAAAATACCTTATAAAATAGGTTATTTAGCTATAATATAAGGTGTTACATATTGATAAAATAAAAACTAAGACTTCTCATGCCTTGGATTCTAATATTCTATTACATACACCATTGGCACATCACATTGCAGTAACTCCTTTTCCATCTAATTTCCTAGCACCCAAGCTCACACTATATGATGGAAAGGGTGACCTAGATCATCACCTTTGATTCCTTCACATAGCATGCTTGGAATATGTGTCCAAAAATTGGCTTCTTATGAAGCTCTTTCCATGCATTCTCAAGGATTATGCCTTACAATGATTCTGTGATTTTCCTAACCAATCTATTATGGCATTTAATCATTTATCATGCATGTTCCTATCACAATTATCTATCAACATCAATGACAATATATCATATGCACAAGTGGCACAACTCAAACAAAGGTCAAATGAGCCCATAGATGATTATGTCTTATGATACAAGACAATCTTAACAAAATTTACTAGCCCCATGGAATATAGAGAACCTCAAGATATTTTCAAATAGAGTTTATTACCATCACTTTATGAAGCAATCTTATTCAAATAGTTTTTCATATTTATAGACATGTGTCATATAGTTAAGAAAAGAGAGGTTAAGCTCTTAGCAATGGGAAAAATCAAATATACAAATGGATCAGGTTCAACTATTAAGAGTTCAAAAAAACCTCCATATAAGGTCAAAACCATAGAGAAAAAATAAATAAAATTACAATAGTTAACATAGATTCAAAGACTTCACTGTGATTGGGTTTATCAGATCCTTAGAATAGAGTATTCACTAATCTACTAGAGTCACTAGCATGAGTTATACAATAACTAATAGAATGCAATGTCATATCTCTCACTATCATTAAAGAGGTTGATATGAAATAACATCTTCCAAAGAGTTAAAATTCAAATTCATTCTACAAGTATCATAGGGTACTAAGGCACACCATAAATAGATGTATTAACCTGAAGCACAAGATACAAGACCTTATTAAAGAAAACATTATTTATGTGGGCATACCTATTTAGGCACTAAAACAAAAAATAGAGGTAAAGGAACTTAAGATATTTTTAGATCCTTTTTCCAAGAATGCAACTAATGAGGTAGGGAACACATCAGGTGTTTATTATACATACTAGGTTCATCCACTACTAACTTCTTATCACATAGTTACAAGGGAGACACATCCCCTACATAATATTATTGGCATGTATCACATTCAAATTCTACCAAGACCACTTATCACATTTTTAGAGTATGATATTTTGGATGATGACACAAATTTACATACGCTCTTTATATGAGCATATATAGACCACCATCCTATTCACGGTGTCATGGTTGATAATAGGTCAAGCATAAACATGTGCACCATGACACTCTTAAAAATTGGGCTATTAGAGTGGGATATATTCCTTATAGATACATTTATCACTAGTTTTAATGGCCAAATTTATATCCCCATTAGGGATATAATACTTCTATTACAGGTGGGACCAACACACATAGCCACTCAATTTCTAGTAGTACCTAGTGCCGATGTATTTGACATTTTATTGGGTAAACCATGGTTACAATAGCTCAGAGACATCCCATATATATAGTACACTGATGCCTCAAGTATATACATGCTAACTAGGTGGTTAAGATTGAAGGTGTTTGATATGAGTATCCTCTTACCATCCCATAAATAATTCTAGTATAGATTCCAATCATAGTTCCATCACTGACACCAATTAAAATTATAGATTCATTACCATATATTTAATGGCTATCCATTTCAATAAAGAGTAAAACTCTTATGTATACATTATAGTTCTCAATAGAGTCCTCAAAGTAGACTAGGTCTACTACTATAGTGTTTACATGCACACATACTCTCCCTCAGAGACCATTAATAGAGAGACCATTGCATCAGAGATATGTTATGGATTTCAGAGGATTGCCCTCTATGTAGTTCAAATTAAGATTAGTTATATTTGGGTGTAGGTAACCTACATCACTTATAAATTATACATCTATTGTATGGGTCTCTAAGACCCCTATATTTTACAAGGCATCACAGTCATTACTACAACATCATAACAACACCACTCAAGCATCTTCAACTTCATATTATATAACACACTAGATCATGGGCTCATAGTCACCCTTTCATGATACATACATAATCACTATTCCACTCTTCAACAAAGGCCACAAGGATGGTGAGTCTTCCATGAGATTCATTGGTTAGTGGGTTTTTACCTTTGTGCATACTTCCTTCTCTCTCTTTATCCTTATACATAGTTTAATTTCACATGATTGTATATAGCTTATAATAAAAAAACACAATAATAATATAATATCTCAAAATCCAAAAACATTTATTTTTTTTCAAAAAATCTAATTTTTTTATAGATTGTATGCATTTTCTATTTACATTTATACTACTTGCCATATATTACATATTTTTATCTATCCTAATGTAGTTGGTTTTATTTATCATACACATATGCTTTATTTTTTCTTGTCAAGTGCTTACAAATTCTAAATAAGACTTTGGTCCACTACATTGATCCAAACTAACTATCATCTACCCATTGGGGGAATTCACATTGATCTAGGTTTATACATTGATACATCCACCCACTCAGGGGAATCTTATTCATAGTTGTTATAACTAGGTTTTATCTTTACATACTATACATTCTAGTTATACATTAATTTATCTTGATATTGATCATTATTATTCATTTCTTAGATTTTGTACCAACTATCAATAGTTAGCTTTAGTATATATGCACCTTGGAATCTACATAGATTTGTATTACATAGATATAAATTCTTTCATTTCTAGTTCCTAGATTAGACTTGATTGTGTTCCTATGCTTCTTTCAATTTTGAGGGCATTTGAATATTCCATTATTCCTTGGATTCTATATCACTTCTCTATTTTTATTCCTTATACATGTGACCATGTCCATTGTGTGTGATATTTCATGATTCTATATGCAGAAATTGAACATGTCCTTCTCTATGGCTCTATGCCAAATTGCTTATTTTTTACGTATGTGGACATTTAAACATGTCCTTGTATGTTTTCATTCTTATATTTAGTGACATGTGGCCATGTCCCTTATATTTTGACCCCTTGGCTTACTCTTTGGTGCCTTATGTGATTATATGTTTGCTTATTTGTATAATTATACACCATGATGTTGATCATGGTCTTGATATGCATTGATTGTCATTGATGTCAAGGTGATCTTAGTACATAATGAATTAATGACAAAGTGATAGGTTCCAAGTGGATTTGAGAGTGAATATCATGTGTGAAATACATTGAGGTGATTGAACATGTTTGAGGGGTAATATGAGGGGTAAAGAGTGCTCAGTGTACTTATGGAAGTGAAAGGAATCCATTGGAATAGTCTTGTCAGGGTCTAGGTTATCCTAGTCATCTTGGTAGAACTTCCCTAGTAAGTAGATTAATGATGTCAACATTTTCATGTGTAAAGGTTTTAGAAAATTTTTATCACATAGGTTTGTTAATATTTGTGCCTAGATCATGTGTTTCAAATTTTAGGTTCTTAAATGATGTATAAAATAAGTTATGGTAGTGTAAATTTGTTCTCCTAGGTAGATTTCACTAGTTTCCATAGTCAAATTTGCATTAAAAAGTGACCGTTGGAATTCAAATATTTGAATTTACAAAGGAAAACTAGTCTATAGTATTTTTTTATAAATTTTAATAATGGATGAATTTTATGGTTTGAAAAAATAAAAGTGGTATAGGAATTCATGAGAAATCCATTAAAACTGATTAGGAGGTTTGAATGGTTGTATAATTACATTTATTGCATGTAAGAGTTGACTATTGTTGACTATGTTTTTTTTTGAATAAATGAGAGTGAAAAGAAATGATTGTATAAGTCAAAATATTTATAATTTTTTTTTGGTATAATAATAAAAAATAATTATACTCCATGTATATCATCCTCAAAGTTATTTGGAGTTTTGACTATCTGTATAGATGTAGTTATTACAGTTGATTTTTGTTGACTGTAATTATTATAGGTTTGAGTAGGCTTCTTTTAATGGTGTTTATGATCATTTGGAGGATAAATTAAGGTGTATTATTGATTATATGATGTTAATAAGGTCTTTATATTTCCATATATATGTGTATTATGATGTAAATTTTATATATAAGGAGTTTGAGCCTCATTTATGAAGTTAGTGTTTCTAGGCTAATTAAGCCTAATAGGTCTTTAAGACCTAATGGAGGTTTCATAATATGAGTGAATTATTTGATGTTTATTAATCATGAATAAGGAACATATAGGATTAAATTAAAGTTTTTAAAGTGTTTTGGGTCATTTGTAAGGGCCATATGGGCCATACTGGCTCAAAGTGTTTTGTGAAGGTGAATTAGGTGAGCGTGTGAATTAGAGTGTTGTATGACATATTAATCATATAAATTGATTGTAATACCTTGTTTTCAAGTGTTTAAAAGGTTTAAATATTTGGTTAAGGGATATTGTTATTTAAGTGTAATGTGTGGCCTAATGGAGGGCTAATTGCTTAGGTCTAGCTTAAGCTTAGTGTGTTATTTTGAGCCATTTAAAGCATGGATGACATAATGAGTTGATGTCTATTGTATGTAATGTGTCAAAATATATATTTATATTTTTATACAATCATGTAAATTATTGTGGCTGACCAATATTGGTTGGATAAAGAATCATGTATAAGTAGAAGGCTATTTTATCCTAATTGGGCTTGTTAGACAATTGGGGAGTGAAGCAAATGGTATGAGAGTTTTAAAAAGTGTGTGAGGGAATTAAAATAATAATAATAATATCATTTTAAACATGTCATGAAGATATAATAGTGGTGTTGAAGGTATCATTAAGTTTTTATATTGATTCAAGGCATAATTAGGCCTAGTTTGTCTAGATGACCTAGAGTGAAGAAGTGCATTGAATATAAGTTAGAAGAGTAATGCAGAGGTTGTGTATGATTGATATTTTTGTGTTTAAATATTTTATTTACATATAATAATATTATATTGTGAAGGATTAATGGTCTCAAGGTCATGAGCATGTGTATGAGAGGTGTTTGAGTAAAGAAGAGAAAGAGTTATTATATGCTTATATAAGAGGTAAATTTGAGTTTGTATGAACTACCATCAGTTGTATGAGGTAGAGAGGTAGATTTTATAGTGTTATAGAAAGATAAGTCCATCATCAGGTGTGTTATACATCAGATCAAAAGTAGATATTAGTATAGAGGTAATTAAGTTGGTGCTTGATCATCTAGGGGGTTATATCCTCCTTGCTAGTTGGTGCCAGATAAAGGTCTGGTGGGTTCTTGACCAAATCAAGGGGTGGGTTATAATTTATAAATTGGAGATGGTATAAAATTAAGTAATAAATTTATAGGATAGTATTCCAAAATTTGTTTCAGTGGGTTTTATCCCCTATGAGGGTTTCCCACATAATTCATGTGTTATGTGTTTTGATCTTGCATTGTTTTCTTTGTTCATTGCAATGAATAGTTTATATGCTTCATGAATACTTATGTTGAATGGTTAATATTTTAAAGAATTTGAATTGAATTTGATTTTATCACATCACTGATTCACCCCCCTCTTAGTGATTATGCTTCCAACAATTGGTACTAGAGCAGGTCCTTCAAGAAGACTTGACAACTAGGAAAGTTGTCCTTGAAGCACAAAATGGCTAAGTAGCTAAGGAAAGAGAATCAATAATTTAGATTGATGGTAAAAGGTATTAAATATTAGATTAGTTATTTTGAGATAAGGAAGATTTATTCTGACTCCAAGGAAGATGAATATGAAAAGATCATCAAAAGTCTTAGAGAGCAGGTCAATTCATTTATATAATATGAAGGAAAGGTGAGTCATATTCAAACCAAGTTTGAGATAATGATTGAAATGGTCAAATAAGATAAGATGAATATTCATGATCTTAAGAATTAGTTAAATGCTGAAAATTCAATTTTGAGGTCAAATAAATCTAAGTGTGATCAATTGAAAACCAAGCTAGGCTCCTTGAAGTTTGAGCATGAGAAGTTAGTGGTCAATATGAATAACATTGAGCAAGAAGAATTAGTTTAGGTCAAGAAGGATGATGGCATGAATAAAAAATTGAGAATACTAGAAAGGAATCCCAATTCCATGAGGTTTGTCAATTCATACCATATTCAATGTTATGCTTGTAATGAATTTGGTCACTTTGCAAGAGATTACAAAAGGAGAGGTAACCTATCAAAAGGAGATAACAACCATAATCAAGTAAAAGGTATGAATGATATTGTTTGTTTTAGGTACCATAGATTTGGTCATATTTTAAAATATTTTAAGAATAGTTTGATTGAGTTCTTAAGGTAAAATAAGGTGTATAGAGATCCTAGTGTGTAAGAAAGAGGTCATACATGGATATGGAGGCCTAAAATTGTTAAGAGAGATCAGATTGAGACCAAGGATGAATTAGTTGATAATCATGTTAGTCAAGATGGTTTTTTTAATATGGTAGATATGAAGATAAGACAATATTATTGTTTATCAAGGGATGTTGACAAGGGAGTTAAAGAGAAGAAGGATGAGCCAATCAAGCCTATGAAGAGGCTTAGGAAAGAAAAACAAACTACTAAGAATATGGAGACTTGGGAATATCCTAAGTTTTGGGTGTTATATGCACCTTTGTAGGTGAAGTGTCTCTATTAGGATTTATAGAGGCATTACTCAATCATTTAAAGAATCATGGAATGGTGTTGTAAGGTTGATAAGTGAGAGACTAGTCAATGGGTCAAGGTATGTTATTTGTCTTGATATGCATATAGTTGAGTATGGATTATTAAATTAATTTCAATATTTTAAAAGATGTATATCACTTATTTAGAGCTATGAGAAGTGATTTAACGGTCTAAAGTTATCTGTGGAAGAATATACTACTTTGAGTGTCCTTGGTTGGCATAAGGGTTCTAAATGAAAGAAACCCTTGACATGGTGTATCTTGAATTATAAAATGAGTTATGTCACCAAAATTGGTGAGCAGGTGTAAAATGATGATATACAAGTGTTAAATGAGGTTATGGTGTGCTAGAGGCAATCCCTTGGTATAAAGTTATGAGAATTTATGTTATGTATCTTTGTTTACAATATACCTCTTTGAAGTCACCTAAGAAAGGAGTAGATTTTATTGTGCAAGAGAGAGGTCCTTGAAGGGATAAGATTATGAAGGTAAGTTTACCTTTAGTAGAAATAAGGTATGAATGCAATCAAATTTAATCCATAGATGTCCTAATAAGGTAGCCTATTCAGGTTGGTGGCTTGAAGAGATGTTATAATCATGGATTCATGTAAGTTTAGTTACTTTGAGCATGTTCTTATTATTCAGATTAGTTATGGTTGTTTGCTTCATATGAGAATGTTTTTAGACCATTAAAATATGTCATTTGGGCCCAAGAATATCAACATTTTTTTCAGTTATCTCATGAAGGATGTTGGATAGTTGTGGTAGCCTATGTGTGGATGAAAATGGATCCATTTAAGGTATGTTCTTGTAAGAGAGTTTGTTTGTATATTTTTGAAATATTTTGGTTTTGTTCAGGTGGAATATGGAGTTAGGGGGAGCTAACTTAGGTTTCTATAATCTAAGAATCAAGGATCAATTCAACATCAGTTTTCTTTTCCTATCAATCTGGTTCTCAAGAATGGATGTTGTAGAGGACTTTTAATAGTTTAAATTTATGCTTAGGCAAAAAACTAGAGTGATCATGTTCATAGTGACTGGACACAAGAAGGATTCAAAAATTCTCTCCTTAAGGTCAATGTATCCCCATGTTACCCCATTCATAGGATTCATCTGATGAAATGACTGCTAGACAATATTTCAAAGGTGTTAGATTCCGCCCTAAAGTAATTAGATAAAGAGGTTCCTCTCCCAAAAAAATAAGATCCTCATGTTCCTAAATTGTCATGGGTAGACATTGTTAAAAGAAAAATCTTGGTGGGTTAGGACTCTTCAAATTTCCAAATTTTACTAGAAGAAGTTGATAACAAGACTTTCATCCCTCTTCTAGACCCTATCATGGAATAGGCTGATGTGGAACTCACTAAATCCATTGTTGCTAGGGTAAATGAATACTTTCCAAATATTGATGGCTTCTGTAAATGGTCAAAAGAAAGGTGGAAACCCAAAGGTCACCTATAGGTGGTCACTTTGGCTAGGGTCTTCTTTTTATTAAATTTTTCTTTGCAAGAAGACTGTATGAAGGCTCTCTCAGAAGGTCCCTAGCTTATGGGCAAGGTGAGAATTTCTCTCCATAAAT
Source organism: Torreya grandis (assembly GCA_037957365.1). NCBI lineage: Eukaryota > Viridiplantae > Streptophyta > Pinopsida > Cupressales > Taxaceae > Torreya > Torreya grandis. The sequence continues at coordinate 1,375,819 of JARHVA010004149.1, read as the reverse complement.
GGAAAGATAGGTCGAGGCTCAACAATAATACCATGGATGATATTCTAAAGTGCGTTCTTATCCCTAAACTCCTTTGGAATATTGGCATCTAGAAGTCATCACTAGAATCACTAGGGCCCTAGGCCAACCTATTAAAATTGACCTAATTACTCTCTCTCATTGGAGAATTATTGTTGCCCATGTTCACATATTTCTACCTACCAATAATACCTTGCTAAAAAAGATCAAGATCAAGTCAAATTATGGAAAATGGATGTAGAATATTGTGTATGAGAATAATGCAATCATTTTCCCATGGTGTAATATTTTGAGTCATATGCTTCATGACTATTTGAAGAAAGTCTAGGAATCTACAACTCCTTCACAAAAAGGGAACAACAAAGAGGCAAAAAAAATGGATCTATGACTAGAACACCCTCTCAAAAATAGGTTCCCTTGAGCCCTTATAAGTGCTTCTCTTTCTAGTAGCTTTAAATTTACTTCTTATTCTAACCCTTTTGCTTCTCTTATTTTTCCATCTCAGTTGAAGTCCTTGTGTGAGTTATGTCCCCCTGGGGTGCCTCTCCCTAGTCCCCCATCCCTTCCCCTCCCTTTCCCAAGGCCTAACCTCCTCCCCCATCCCCCTTTCCCCCCCTTCTCCTATCTCCCTCCCTTGTCCCCTCATCAGGTGTTGGTTAACCCCCTAAGCATGTCACCCCCCTTGATTCATCTAGTGCCTATCTATAATGAAATTAGTTAGATATTTGAATAGAATGATTTTATATTGATTAAAATAAGAAAATATGAGATATTACATAGTGATAATTGATAGTAGAAAAGAATACTGGATAATATAGCAAAGGCACTTCAAGGGGGTAACCTCCATAATAATGCACTAATAATAGAATATTTAACATGATGATTAGAGACTAACCACTACCTCTTATATATATTCTACTTAGCCAAGGTTATTCCATAGGTCTACCTATCTAAAAACATAGAGAAATGTAACAAGTAAATAAAAGAGGTATGTAAGCCACAAGTTGACCACATATATCCCTAGACATACCAATGGTTATGGGTGTAACAAGCCCTTCCCATTTAAAAAAATGTTGTACTCAATGTTTTGGAAATTTTTGATGCTATTTAAAAAATTATTCATCCTCCCAAGTGGCATCTTCACATGGCAGATTCTTCCATTTGATCAGGTATTGTGTAATTGCTCTAGAACATAGTTACTTGGTGCACCTTTGAAGTATCACCTCAAGATCAAGAATAAATATACCATCCTCATCCAATTATATTAATTATGTTTGAATGGTAACTCTATGTATAATTAATTTCTTTAGGAATGAAACATGAAATACTAGATGTATACGAGTGGATGAAGGAAAATCTAACTTGTAGGCCACACTGCCAATTTTCTACAAGATTTGATAAGGCTCATAATACTCAGGGGACAACTTATTCACTTGTTTATATGGACGTAAGTGAAAAAAGACCCAATCAACAATGTCAAAATACCTCTCACTTCTATGTTTATCTGCCTATTACTTCATGTGATTCTGGGCCATAGCTAAATTATTATGTAAACTTGCAAGGACCTCCTGTTGATGGTGAATATGTTCTTCAACTGCATGAACCTTAAGATGGACCTTCAAGGTTGAAGTTATGGATGGAGGGTGGTATACATATAGTGAAAAAAAAGGATACATTTTGGAAGAACTATAAACAAAAGTACTATACCACCATTCAACAAGTGGCAGCCAATGGACCCATTTATCATGTTTATCAAAAACAAAACAATAGAGATATCCTTCTAGACATTTGTTGACTACCTTAGTTTTTCCATTATATTTAAGATGATAGGATGAAATATGAGCCAATTTGGTGCCTAAAAATGTAAATAACTCATTCTAATAATTACTAGTAAAAATGGGATCTCTATTATTGATAATGATTTTAGGGGTCCCATGCAGTTTTTGAACTATATTGAGAAAAGTAGAAGCTACTGTACTAGAAAAAAATGGATGGGATAATAAAAAAATTAGAATACTTACTAAGATGATCTAAAAAAACCATGATAACATTTTAACCATTATATCTGGGTATCCCTATAATGAAATCCATAGATACCTCTTGCTAATGCTAGCTAGGGATAGATAAAGGCTATAATAAACCTAAAGTTTTGATGGTTTCACCTTTGTTTTGTTGATAGATCATACATTCAGCCACGTATTTCTATACATTCCCCAAAAAATATTACTTGATTCTATGATAGGTTTTCAAAAATCTTGAATGACCCCCAATTGGAGTTGCATGAAGTTCTTGAAGAATTTTTTGTTTAAGAAGAAAATTCTTACATAGGTATAATCTATTTTTATACCATAATGCATTACCCTTCCATGTGAATTTTTCAAATCCACCTAAACCTTGTTGAATATTTTGAATCAAATCATGAGTAGTATCATCATGTTCCCATTCTGATTGTGCTTCTTCTAGCCAATCTGCTTACAAAATGGTTATGGCACATAGTAATGCCTCAACTGATTCATCTTTTTTGGATAGTGAATCTACCACCACATTATCCTTGCATTTTTTGTAGACTATTAAAAAATCATATCCTAACATATTAGTTACCCATTTCTATTATTCTTCAAATGACAACATTTATTTTAAAAAATATTTAAGACTATCATTATCAATTTTTACCTAAAAGTGATGCCCCATCAAATAAGGTCTCCATTGTTTGACTACATACAAAATGGACATTATTTCCTTCTCATATATGGGCTTGTGATGATTTTACCCTTGAGTTTACACTTTCAAATGCTAGTGGTTTACCATCTTGCATGAGTATAGTACACATACCATACCCAATGCATCACATTCAACCACAAAAGTCTTAGAAAATTTAGGAGTGGCCAATACTGAAATAGTGCACATAGCCAATATCAATTGTTCAAATTCTTGGGTAGCTACCTTAGTCCACTAAAAGGAGTATTTATTTAACAAAGAGGTAAGTAGGGCTACAATACTACCATAATTTTTGACAAATATGTGATAGTAACTAGTAAGCCCCAAAAATCCCCAATGTTGCTTGAGTGTCTTAGGAATTAGCCAGTCCACCATTGCTTGGATTTTTTTAGGATCCACTTTCACTCCTTTATAAGACACCAAATGACCCAAATATTCAACCTCACTAGTCCCAAAAACACATTTGGAAGGTTTGGCATATAATTGATTTTGTTCCAAAATGGAGAGTACCTATTTCACATGTTGCAAATGGTCTACCCAATTTTTAGTATAAATGAGGGTATCATCAAAGAATACCAAAACAAATTTCCTCAAAAATGGCTATAAAATAGTATTCATCAAACTTTGAAAAGTATATGGTGCATTTATTAGGGCAAAAGGCATAACTAAAAACTTATAATGGCCCTTATGAGTCCTAAGAGCAGTTTTGGGTATGTCTTCATCATGGATCCTAATTTTATGATACCTAAAACACATATCTAACTTGGTAAAATAAAGATGACCATTCAATTCATCTATAAAATCATTAATGACAAGAATTGGAAACTTATCTTTGATAGTGTACTTTTTAAGTTCTCTATAGTCAAGGCACATCTTCCAAGTGTCATATTCCTTTCTCACCATGACAAATGGTGAAGAGTATTAGCTTTGGATATGGTGAATGATTCTTGTATCCAACACATATATTGTACCATATTTTTTAATTTTACTTTTTTGGTCATAGGGATACCCACATGGTTTGATGTTAGGTGGTGTACTAATAGGAATAAGTGTGATAGCATGATCATGCATGCATCTAGGTGGAAGTCCTTTTGGCATGTCTCCAAAAATAATTAAATGAGCATCAATTATTTGTTATAGATCAATAGGTGGAGATGGCTAAGTTGGTTGTACTTTCATAGAAAATAAGTGAGATACAAATCCCTTGGCACCTTTATAGAGAATATTTGTCATTTGATGGGAGATAAAAAGTTGGGGAGATTTAGAATTTAATCCTCTTAGCTCAAATGTCCTTTCTTTAGAATGAAAATGCATGAATAATTCTTTAAAATTCATCTCAATAGTGCCCAAAGTGGTGAGCCACTAGACACCTAGAATAATATCAAATCCACCCATCAGAATAACAAACATAAGAGAATCTAATAAGTAGTCTCCCATGGCCAACTTAATACTATGACATTTTCTTGAATAGCTGATAGTACCACCATCTGTAATCATAACCTAAAATTTTGGAGCTAGATAAATAAAATAGCTCAAATGAGTAGCCAACTTACTATGGATGAAGTTATGTGTGCTCCTAGAATCAATCAAGATAGTGACCTTCTATTTCTTAAGGAATCCCATCACCTTAAGAGTTTGGGGAGTACTAATACTTGACAAGGCATGACATGAAATAGTAGGCTAAGGGTCTTCAAATTCCTCCTCAGGAAATTTTGCATTTCCATCATGTAATTCTACATCATCTTCATCATCATTGGCACCTTCAATGTAAAACAACTTCTTTTCATCACAATGATGGTCTTTGCTACATTTGTTGTCACAACCATAACATGGCCCTTTGGCTTGCTTCTCCTCATTTTTTCATTATGTTAATCTAGTGGGCTATGGAAATAATGGTGCTATAGAGTTGTGATCATGACCAGTAGTGAAACTTTTATTTTTGACCATCTCTTTTTCTTCTATAATGTGTGCCTTAGGGATAGATTTTGATATAGATGTTGGGTTAAACATTAAAACATTTTATTAGATGTTATCTTTTATGCCACTCAAAAATAGATCCATCAAATTTCTCTCAGTGATATCTTCCACCCATAAAGAAAGATTCTAAAATTGATGAATATAATCCTTCATAGTTCTTGTTTGCCATAGCTTGGATAATTGGTTGAAATAGTTCTTAGAGACATTATTTTGATAATGATCTATCAAATCCTTAGTAAAAATAGCTCATGTAACAAGAGCACCATTCTTTTTCTTTTGAGCACATAACCAATGATACCAAATTAATTGCTCAAGTTCCATATATAAGGATGCCACTATCACCCTCTGAGAACTAGGGGTTTGATGTATCTCAAATAAATTCTCAATTTGGGTAATCCAAGTGAGAGTATCCTTACCATCAAACTTACATATGTCCACTTTTGGTAACATTAGTTTCATACCAACATGGGAGTTATTGAGAGGAGGATTTGAATGCTGAAGTGGAGGGTTGTTAGGCTGAAACTAAGATGTGAGGGAAACTAATTGTGTAGTGATTTGTTACAATTCATTGTGAACCCCATTAATCTCTCTGTGTATCCTTGAAACATTAGTTTGGACTACAACAATTTCACCATGCCTCACCAAGTTTTTATGTAATCTTGAAGTTAAGAAATTGCCAGATCTAAAGTTTCAGATTCCATGTCATTAGGAGGAGTCTTAAGAGTTTCTAGTGCCCTTTTTCTTCCCTAAATTAAATGACCTACCATAAACAAACCCTAGGAGGGTTTTGAGCCCCCCAAAAAATTGTACCAAGAAATGGTACCATTGAGATCACCTTTTTAAGATGAATCTAATCATTACCTTTATCAACTAGAGTAAAATTTTTGATACCAAAAAAGTGTATCAATAGAATACATCATTGTGATCATATAACTGAGATGAATCTAACAATTTCAATTGTGTAATAGGAAAAAAAATTTATAGACTTTTTTTTAAAATATTTTTTTTCAAAAAAGTGTTTCGAGCAATACTTCACTGACAGAAAAAAATTAATTCTTCCTAGATTGAAAGTTATGTTTTTTCACTTTCACTACTCCTAGAAGCCATGCCTCACTAGATCTAAAAAAAACACTATTGGAAAATTTCCTAAATCAAAGCTCTGATACCATTTGTAATGAAATTAATTATATATTTACACAGAATGATTTTATATTACATAGAATAAGAAATTATGAGAGATTACACAGTGATAATTAACAAAAAAATAGAATACTAGAAAATATAGAAAACCCACTTCAAGGGGGAAACCTCCACAATAATTTACTAATAGAAAAATACGTAACATGATGATTAAAGACTAACCACTACCTCCTATATATAGTCTACTTAACCAAGGTTATTCCATAGGCTAACCTTTCTAAGAACATAGAGAAATGTAAAAAGTGAATAAAAGAGGTATGTAAGCCACAAGTCAACCACACATATCCCTAGACACACCAATGGTTAAAGGCGTAACACTATCCTCATTTGGTGTCCCTTCCCCCTCTGAAACCTATCATGTCCCCTATTTTCCTCTAGCTTCCACCTCTAGTGCTCCCTCCCCCCTTTTCTCCTCTATGGAGCCTTCCCCTTCCCCCCTCCTCCCCTTTCTTTGGGTGCTCATTTCCTTCCTCACTTTCTAAGTCCACTCAAGCTCTTACAAGCAAAATCCCCCTCTTTGATAGCTTGGATAATGCTTTCTTTCCCCTTTGAGGATCCCCCTTCTCCCCTTTTTTGAAATCACCAAATCTCTATAAATATTAGGGGAGATGTTCTAATACTCCACCTAGGATATTCCCTTATATTAAGGGTTTGCCACTAATTCCAAAAATAAAAGAGGTAGGAAAAAATCCAACATTGGTGTTTCCCCTAAACCTTTGGGAAGATCCCTAAGATGGTCACAAGGAATTTAGAAATGGCTAAAGATATTGATAAGGGATCCCATCAAAATCTTAAGATCCATCAAGATATGAAATGAAAATCCTTTCTTGGAATGTAAAGGGTTAAATAACCCAAAAAACAAAGGACCCTTTACAATCTCATTAAAAGGGTTAATCCATCTATTCTTATAATTTAGGAAACAAAAATGTCTAATTTTATTCTTAAATAATGTATAGTGAGAATTTAGAGAAACACCCAAGCTCTATTCTCTAAGTCTACTAGCACATTGGGTGGTTTGGTAGTTTTTTGGAATCTAGATGCCTTGGGAGGAGACCTTTTATAGAAGATTAACCATTAGATTTCTATTTTGTTCATGGATCTTGGTAGCAATGATAGCTAGATTTTAACCAATGTTTACACCCCAAATGTAAAATTCATGAGGAATATTCTTTGGAAAAACATGTTAGATTTCCAAAGGACCTATGTAAATTAGAATTAAATTATCATTAGAGGATTTAACACCCCTATCTCACCTGGGGACAAAAAAGGGGGCCTTTCATACCTCACTAATAGCATGCTAGATTTTAAATACTTCATTGCAAATGCAAGTTTAGTGGATATGGACCTAAATGGTAATCCTTTTATGTGGTACAATAGAATATTAGGAAAAAATTTGATCTAGGTATACTTGAATAAAGTTCTAATTTCCTTAAACTAGGATATCCATTTCTCGAGTAGGATTTCCCCCTTACCCAAAATCTCGTCTAATCATAATCCCTTGGTTTTTGAAGGAGACAAGATTTCAAAACCTAAATGCTTCCCCTTTAGGTTTGAAAACATGTGTCTTCTTCATCCCAATCTCATGGAGTCCCTAAAATATTGGTGGAAAGAAACCCTTCTTGGGAACTACCATGTTTATTCTTACTAAAAAACTCAGTTTCTTCAAAATAAAGTTAAAAACTTGGAATTAGGATGTTTTTGGGGATATATTCCTATAGAAAAAGGCTCTCAAAGTGGAAATTTTTGTTATTGAGAATATCTATGCTTTGGGAATTTATAGTGATCACACATTTTTTAGGGAAAAATAACTTTGCTAATTTCATAACCTAGAAGCAAGAGAGGAAGCCTTTTGGAGGTAAAAATCTTGATGCTCATGGTTGAAAGAGGGTGACAAGAATACCAAATTCTTCCATTAATATACAACTAGACATAGGAACATCAACAAAATATCCTAATTTAAAAATAAAATGGGAATATCAACAGAGATGAAGACAATATCTCCCACCATACAATTAATTTTTTTTAAAATTTCTTCTTGAAATAATGTGTACTAGATGATCATTTGGTAACTTTCACTCTTAATTTTATTGATAAAGTATTCTTAGCTAATGACAATATCTCCCTCACCAAGGTTCTATATGATAATGAAATAAAAGTGTAGTATTTTCAATGGAAGAATCTAAATCACCATGACTTGATGGGTTCCCCCTACTCTTCTTCCAAAAATTCTAGGACATTGTCCATCTAGAGGTTGAAGCAACTACTAGAGATTTTTTAATAGAGATCTATCCTCAAGGAAATCAATAACACTTTCCTTGTACTAATTCCAAAAAATTAGGGTGTTACTAATGTTCAATACTTCTAGCCCATTAGTCTTTGTAACACCACGTACAAAATTTACTCCTTTATCTTGGTAAAATGCATGTAATATCTCCTTGATAAAGTCATAGGAGAGCAGCAAGAGGCCTTTGTGACTATTAGATAAATTATAGATGACATAGTTCTGTTTCATAAGGCTATTCATTCAATCTATCTATCCTCAAGGTAGGTCATGTTACTTAAGTTTGATATGTCGAAAGCTTATCATCGGGTCTCTTAATGATTTCTCATGTAGATTCTAGAAAGGATAGGATCGAATAAAGACACTAGGAAGATTATCTAGAACTGTATCACCACTCCTAGTTTTTTTGCTATCATAAATGTTGTTCTACAAGGCTTTTTACCTACTTCAAGAGTAATAATATAGTGTGACCCCTTCTCTCCTTACCTCTTTATAATTATAGCTAAAACACTAGGTAGAAGCATGTTGAAAGCCTATACTTAGATTGCATAAAGGAATTTTAGTGGCTCTAACTACTAAACCCATCACACATGAATAGTTCACTGATGACACCATCATTTTAGGAGAAGCCTTTGTAGAGGAAGAAAAATAAATAAAATGAATTATAAATAATTATGAAAATGTTTTTAATCAGTGTATCAAATTTCAAAAGAGATTTATTTTTTCATTAACACTCCTCTCTTTCAACAAAAAAGAATTACCAAAATATTGGACTGTCAAGTGGGCAATCTACCAATAATTCATTTAGGCATTCTGCTCTTTGATGGAAAAATGGATTATGAGCTTTAGAAACATCTCATTGATTATATCCAAAGGAAATTGATGGAATGGAAGGGTCACCTTCTCACTCAAGTAGGGAAATACCAGCTATTCAAGGCTTTGATTTAGATCATTCCTATTTACATATGTTCATTTTTAGAATTCCTTCCATTGAGGCCACTAAAATTCAAAAACTTCAAAAAAAATTCTTATGGAGGGGAACTAAAGAAAGATTTAGATATAACCTCATTGTATGGGAAAAATATTATTTTACAAAAGCAAATAGAGGCCTTAGCCTGAGAAGTATTAAATATATGAATAGAGCCCTATTGGCAAAAATGGGTTGGTAAATGATGAAGGAAAATGGTGAGTGGGAAAGAATTATCAAAGCTGATTTCTTAGGAGTGGAAGTGAATGAATTCCTATGGGAAGAAGGTCCTATGGATGGATCTACCTTCTAGAATGATATCACCAACTGTAGGTATCTCCTAAAGAAATGCATCATATGGAAAATTGGCAATGATGAGAAAATTGACTTTTAAGAAGATGCCTAACTATCCTCCACAACCTATCCACATAAAAAATTTGGGTTGGTTGGTATAGAGACCTCAAGAAAATATGGGGATCTGAAATCAAAGATTACTAGGAGATGAATGAAGGTGTAAAGTACTAGAAAATAATCCCTTATGATGGATTTTTAGTAGAAGAATCACTAGCTATTTAGTCCCTCAACTTGTCAATGAGTCAAATTCATATCCCTACCATCTAGAAGGAAGATCACTTTATTTGGGCTGCTGAAGATAATGGTTCCTACTTGGTGGCCTTAGGACATGCCACTAATCTTAATCTAAAAAGTGAATGGAATTTTTGAAAAAACAATTGGGTGAAGCATTTGAGTCCTAAAGTAAACTTATTTTTTTCACTAGCGGTACAAGAAAAAATTTTGATGGTGGATCACTTGGCCAAAAGGGGACTAATTGTCCCCAACATATACCATATATGCCAAAATGTAGAGGATTTGGTACATCACCTATTCCCAAAGTCTCCTTTCATCTTGACACTATTTAACTAGATACTAAATAAATTTAACCTAACATGGGTCAAATTGAATAATGTCCTCAACCTCATAATTCAATGGAAACCTCCATGAAATATCCCCTCTCTAGCTTTCTTGTGGTGCCTGGTTCTTCTTCATTGGTTCTAGTGTGTCTAGAAATCCTATAATTATGGCCTTTTCTTAAACAAAATGTAATATCCTAAAGGGTCTTTCCTTCATTTCTACCATGCAATTTTAGAACATTGGAAAAATTTCACCCCAAAGACAAAGAACATAGTTTTCCTTTAGCATTAAAAATTCTAAATAATTGGGACATAGTTCAACATTTAATCTTCCCTTCAAAAGCTATAATTTGCAAACATACAAAATGGAAGTCTCCATTGAAATTCTAGGTGAAATTAAACTTTGATGGAACATCTAAAGGCAATCTAGGCCCCATAGGTGGAAGAGGAGTCATAATGAATTCAAAAGGAGTGATGCTAGATACTTATGTGGGACCTTTGGGGACCCAAAAAATCACCTTGCAGAGGCCAAGGTGGCCTTTTGGGGTATCTAGTTGGCTTCTATACTCAATCATAAAAGAATCATCATGGAGGCTAACTTGTTAAATATCCTAAATGATCTAGAAGGGAAAATTACCCCCTATTATACTATCAAATCCATTATTGATGATTCTAAGTAATTTTCAAGGGGCATGAATCATATTTAAATTGCTCATATTTATAGGAAGGTAACAGGGTAGCAGATCAACTCATCAGCATTGGAGTAAAACTCTATATTTTAATTAAATTATCATAAAGCAAACAATGTTCCTAATAATATCCTCAAAGCCTTATGGGATGAAAGTACCACTATTCAAATGGGACATCATGTCACCACATGCATGTAATATTTAATTCAAGGGGTAGATATCAAATATGATGATATATAAATATGATCATATGAAGAGGTGTAATTGCTATAGGGTGATATTGGTGGGCTTCCCAAGCACAATTATTAAAAATTTCTCCATATATAATTGTCTACCTACTTGCCTTAGTTCTATTGACACCACTTTGATGGGAAGAGACAAGGAAAGGCTTGAACCCCTCTCATACATAAAAGTGTGAGCACAAAAAAAGGTTTGGAAGAAACTCAAACATAGGGGTCTCACTAATTTTATGGTGAGAATCAAATAACATGATGTAGAAGTGGCCCAATATTTTGTTGCAACCTAGAATAAATGAAAGGTGACAATTCATGGCATAAAAATCACTATTATAGAGGAATTTATTAGGTATGTGATCAATATATCCTGTAAGGGGACTATATACACATAATATTTTCAAACTTTTATCAAGTATTGATGCCTTATATCTTGAAAGAACCTATTGAGACTCAATCTCTCTGAGTGCACACCTTAAGGGGTGTAATAGGAAAGTGGTGGGTAGACCTTTTGTGTTTTCCAGGATTGTTGTCCCTAATACCAATCTATCTAGATCATAAAACCATTCCTTAAGATATTTATCCTCACTTGAGTATTCCTCCAATATTTTTCTCTTTCCATTCCTTCTTTTCTTGTATTAAACTCCTTTTTGAATGTTAGTTGTACTAGGTCAACTAGGTCAACCCAATACAATTTAGGGGTATTCTTTACTTTTTTGACTTGTTAGCCATTTGGTCAACCTCGCACAGACCTAGTAAATTATCCCCAAAAACACATTAGGTTTACTATATATACAAGATCATTTTATTCATTATTCATATGTGCAATCAAGAGTTATTATTCACTCACTCTTCTTCACAATTTGTTCTTCTACCATTCTACATAAAGAGAAATAGCTTAGGTTTCTTATTTGGTTATTTTAGCATTATGGATAAGTATTATATGTTTTGGCCTTTATTAGTGATCCTTACAAACCTCAACAACCTCTTGTGAAGCCCCTTTGGCTAAGGGAGAGATTGAGTTTCAATGGGTTCGCATTTAGGTAAGTATATTCTAACTTTATTCTCCTCTCTTTTAGTAGATATAAGTAACATAAGTGTTGGCTCAAATAATAATATCTTTCATATTTTATGTTTTATGGTGTTACTCATACTTATTTTAATTAAAGTTCCCTATACATGTTTGTTTTATTATTTCTAAACCCCACTTTGTGCCACAAGCTTTGGTGTGCATTAGTTTAGATTTTACTTTCTTCTTATCAGAATAGAGTGAATATTTTAAACCTTAGGACTTCATTAGGGTTATTGTGTGATTGTGTTAGACTGTAGGCTTTGGAACCCTTCTTATAATCATGTGTTGTGACATGTAATCCCTTAATTAGGTATAGCAGATCCCCATATTGGTCATGCTCTCGCTTAACAAGTGTATCCCCAATCAAAAGTGTAGGTACACTCTATCTTCTCCAAGCTAGGACTGATTTATAGACATGATGAATTTTTAATTGTATACATTCTGGTGAACCCAACATGATCTAACCCTTGTAGTATTTGTTCACTTTTACCTTCATTTATTTCATTTCTTTTGATCATCATTTTTATCATATATTTTGACATACTAGATTGATTTTGTTGACCCAACTATTTTTCTCTATGCACAAGTTTCTAAGAATGGACAATTAGATGGACCTAGTTGACCCAGTATAGGTTTCCAACCTTTTAGACACCCAATTCAGCCTACTAGGTCAACCCAATTGACCCTTTTAGTTTCAACACTTTGTAGTAGGTTTATTTACAATTTGATCGATCCTTTAAACCTAGTTTGTAAGTTTCTCAAGCATACTTCAAGGTTATTCATCATTAATATTTATTCATTGCATATCTAATCCACCAAGGTTAATTTTTACCTCTCTATTTCTTTCTTTTTCTATCGTTCCTTTCATAGTTTATTGTCTTTAAAGTTTCACTTACACAATCAACTAAAGTGATATTGTTGACCCAGTTTTATGTTCTATGTGTTATCTGAAACAACTGGATCAACAATGTTGACCTAGTTTATTTTTAGACTTTGATTTTATAGTACATGTTCAACCCTATCCTATATTTTGTGCATATGGTGTCAACACTATACCTTATTTCGAGTTAAAATTAACCTCATATTTGTTAGTAATTAATTCACACTTTCTTTTCCTATTGTTTGCATGCTTAGAATAGTTCACATAGTCTAATTAGGGGATTTTTAATTAATTACTTAGTTTCACTATTTTTTTTATGTACACACGACCAAATCACAAAAACATAAAAAAACACTTTAACATTTTGTCTACCCTAGGCCAACCTAATTGGATTTAATCACCAAGGGGGAAGTGGATTTTATGCTTTGGTTAAGTATAAAGTGTGGTTAATGGTATATTCTAGATAAGCACCTAATACCCTCATCATTGTGGTCAATGAAGTGAGGGGGTAGGCCCCAACACCAATCTTGTATTATTGACACTATAGTCCCTTTTAGTCCAAACTACCTAAAACCATCATTAGATTCTTATCTAGGACCTTCATTATAGCCAACTTCTAATCACATTTAAAGTCATTCTTAATAATCTAATTAATAATCAGGTTGACCAATTAGTTAGATTTACTTTTCAAGTTGATTGCTTTCTCTTTACTCATTTGTATGTGAAAAAACTTACATTATCCAGAGTTAGTGCAAGGTTTTGTTTTATGTGCCTCAATTATATTGAAAAACATTGATCCAATTGACTATTTGTTTCCTTTCAGCTCTTATTTTCTTAGATTAGCTACAAAAATTGTTTTATTTTAGCTCATAACTTGTTATCATATTTCTTTTTCTCCCTGTCTACTATACTAGATCAATCCAATTGACCCTGTATCCTTTTTAGCCCTTATTCACTATACTAGATCAACCCAGTTAACCCTGTATAGTTTATAGCTTCCTTTTCATTCTTTTTCCTATCTCTATGCAATATAGTAGATCAACGTAGTCGACCCTATACAGTTTACAAGCCCTATTTTCTGTACTAGATCAACCCATTTAAACATGTACTATATTTTGCTTTCCCTATTTGTCAATATAATTCCTTATCTTTCCAATTTTTCATTATGTTCATCTCTTTTTAGTCAAAATAAAATATCCCATCGAAATCTTCTTGGATAACTTGAATCCATTTAGGTACTATATGGGATGTTCATTTCTTCCTCTCTTTTCTTCCCAAGAGCACCATCACTCTTGGGGCACCTCTTCTCCTCCATATATGAACTGTAATATGGTTAAAATAACACTGCAAGATGAATTTGAAGGATCTAATCCTTTCTATACTTACCAAAAAACTTCTCAAAATATTAAAACTAATGTGAGATTGATTGATACAATTTTAATTAACAATCCCACTAGAAATCCATCTTCTTCTAATCCTCTCCCTAATACTAATATGGGGAGTGCTCCTACAAACACTAACCCACCTCCTAATACAACCCATGTTTTAGCCCAAGTCATTCAACAAATGAACATTATGAAAAATTCTAATAGAAACCAAATGATGTAAATTCAATAACATCTAATCAATGTGACTAATCAACCTCTAACTATTCATCCTCAAACTAATTCTAATTATATTCCTCCACCTCTTAGGGATTCCTTAGGTAATGTTATTCCTCGACCCATAATATATAACAAGCTAATTCAAACCATTCAAAATGAGCCTTTAACTCCCTTCATTATTTCCATTGATATTGGTAACATATCTTCAAATATCAAATATGATGGGATTAAAGACCCTACCTCATTTCTTAAAGCCTTTGGAAAACTTTACAAAGAGTGGATCCAAACTAATACATTCACCACTACTAAATTCCTAGTCAAAAAATTTGTCAGTGATGTATTAGAATGGTATAATTAACTTCCCTAACATTTTATCTAGAAAATTGAAGATTTGGTCAATCCTTTGGTTAAAGAGTTTTAACATAACGATCTTCCTAAAAATTTTCTTAGCCATTTCATAATGCTAAACAATCTCCCATTGAATCAACTCATGACTTTATCAAAAGATGGAAATATTTAGCTCACAAAACTGATCATAACATGAATGATGATATTCTATTTAAACTCTTTATTGTGAATTTAACTCCTACTCTCCAATATAAGGTTTGAACCTTTTCTCCTCAAACACTTAATGAAGCTCTTGATCAAGCTAAGCATCAAGACTTTCTTATGAAGCATTTCAAAACTAATCCTAAACTTATTAAAGGATCTTTCTAAACATCTAATGATATCACTTGTAATGCTCCACAAACCAAATAGGGGTTGTAAAAAATGATATTCCTTCACCTTCTCATACACCTCTTTTAGTTCAATAAATGAAATAATTTTTACTACCCTCAAAACCTTTCATCTATCCCAATGCTCCTCCTAAGTGGTATGACCCTAATCTCTTTTTCTAGTTCCATTCTAAAATTCTCATGAATCTTATAGAGGGCTCAATAAATTTTATGTTTCCTATATACTTGGTAATTCATTCAATCATGAATCTATGATCAATCTTCATCATCAAGAATACACTATTTCTTCTCAAAAATGACAAACTTTCAAAGCTTCTACCTCTAATAACAAAAAATATTCTTCTAATAATCAAGAAAATATCAAGGATGTTTATTCCATTAATGTTGATTATGATAAATATTTTAAAAACTTTAAATATGTCAAAACTTCCAAGGTCAATTATCATCATAAAAAATCTCACAAAGATCCTGTTACCAAGCCTAAAAAAACCATCTTTAAAAGAAAAACTTCTTAAAGATACTACCACCACTAATGTTGATTCAAAAGCACTCAAGAAATAACTTCCTCCCAATCCTCCAACCACATCTATACCTTCCAAAAATACTTTACCTTCTAAAACTCATGTTGGTTCCTCTAAATCTCATTGGAACTTTCTTGAAGAACTCAACTATTGGTTTACAGTTCATCCTATCATCATAAATTACTTATGCAACAACTTAAAGAAATTGAATATCCATCCTCCATAGATGAAGAACCACCATCTATTGATTCTAAACCCACTAATATCAATACCATTGAAACCTCATGTCCTTCTTCCAAACCTTCTATTGAATTTATTGAGGACATGATCAATGAAGAAATTCATTTTCATGTTGATGATATACCACTTTTTATTAAAATAGCCATTAATACCTTTCTTATTTGATGAAGGCTTTGGTATTAATGTGACATCCTTGTGGTTTATACAAAAAGAAAATTATAAGAAAGATCATCTTAAGAAAACCCATCTCACTTACCATAGTTTTGACAAGACTAATCAAAAGCCACTTGGTTGTATCTAGATTCCATTAACCATAGGACCTAAGATCATTTGAACCAAACTTATGGTCCTTAATCTACCTTTATCTTAAAATATCCTTCTTTTTCATCTATGGACTCATAGAATGAGATCCATTGCTTCTTATGGTAGTCAATGTATTAAATTCTCAAATAATGGAAAATAGTACAAGCATGAAGCCAATCCCAATCTATGGAGTATCTAGCTTCCTAATCTTAAACCTTAATATCATATTCCTATAAATCCTAAGATTAATAATGCTCCTTTACTTGAGTTCATTAACATGAGTCCTAATCTACAAGTTACTCTTAAGTATTTTGATGATGATGAGCCCAATGAATTATAACATACAATAATAAAAAGTTACCTCCATACATTTTGAAATGGCTTATTCTTTATCTATTACCGAGAAATTGCATTGTTCCTATTATTGATGAGATTACCAAATTTCCCCTCCATGTAATGCTCAGGAGCCTTCTTTACCATAATATGCGTTCACTTTCAATGATTTTGGATTGGATAAATTATTCCAAGATCCTCTCATCATGTCTCCTTGTACATTCGAAAAAATTAGGATTTCACCTTATAAACTCCCCTTAGTTATAAATATTATATGATTTCTCCAACATATGACAATAACTATATCATGGCCTAACCTCAATATAGAGACTTCGATGTCCAACATTACCAAAAACATTTAGCCCAAATCCATGCTTTTAATTAGGATGTACATACCATTTCTATGAATAATACTTTAGATATTGAGGGTCATGTGCCTCCTATCAATCCTCCTCTTATTGTTAATTTTTGGGTGGTAGAACAAAGTATGCCTTCTGAATATTCATAATCTCCTACAACTATAAATCCAATCATTACATCCAATCCTTATCCTAAAATTACACTTGATGCTAAGGCAAATGATGTTTGTCAGATTCATTCTAAGTATTATAACCATGGTAATAAAATTATTGATCTTAAAATAAATGTCAAATATTATGGTCTTCTTCCTACCTTTCCTAGTGATGAAGCTATTTTTTAGTTACTTCATGCCTGAGAACCCAACTTCTTTGGCAACATCATAAACTTGGAAATTTCAAAACTAAAACTCCTTGCTTTAACAACTTCATTGCTAGTGTTGATCCTAAAACAAATCCAATTTTAGCCTTACCTAATGTACCATACCACTTTCAAAACAATAATGCCATGCTTATTGAAGAAATAACTTGCATCAAATATGGTACCCCCATCTTGTCCTCAACTGATTATAGTTTCTTGGGAGCTTTCACCTACTAAACATGATAATTTTAGCTTATTCTTTGACAAATATCATGAGGCTTTCACTTAGTCATATGAGGACATTCCTAGCATTGACCTTATAATTATGGTGCATAATATCATTACTTATCATGATGCCAAGACTGTGTGTCAAAAGCAAAGAAAATTTCTACCTGAAGTTTTAACTCTATATCATAAAGAAATCATCAAATCACTCGATGCTAAATTTATTAAACCATTGGATTATTCTAAATCAGTGTCCAACATTATTCCCATTTAAAAGAAATTCACTATGGTTATTCTCATTTATATTTATTTCTACAACCTTAATCTTGCTTATCCCAAAGACAATTTTACCTTGCCTTCAATAGATGTCATTGTTGATTCCATAGCTAGTTACAAAATGTTATCTCTTATGGATGGTTTCTCAAGATACAATCAGATTTATATCACTCTTGGAGACCAACATAGGACTACTTTCACCATGGAATGGGACACCTATTGCTATGTCAAAATGCCCTTCAGTCTCAAGAATACTGGAGCCACTTACCAACATGCAATGACTCACATCTTTCATGATCTCATTCAAAAAATTGTTGAAACATATGTGGATGATATTATTACTAAATCCAAACACTATAAAAATCATATTTTTGATCTTGTTATCATCTTTGATCATCTTCTTAAATATAAAGTTAGACTTAATCCTTAAAAATGTGTTTTTAGAGTCACATTTGGAAAAAATTTAGGATTCTTAGTCTCTCTCTATGGCATTGATGTTAATCCTACCAAAATTAGTGCTATCATCAACATGTCCATTCCTTGTTCTATTCCTAAAATTCATACTTATTTAGGCAAGCTTGGGGCAATTAGATGATTTATCCTTGAAATGGCATATCAAATTTACTTCACCAATTCCATTCTCAAGAAAAGTAATTCTTTAGAATAGATGGATCCATGTTAAAAAGCCCATTACTTCATCCACTTACACTTCATCCTCCTTCCAATGATAAACCTTTGATTTTATATACTTCTTCCGCACCTATTTTAGTTAGGGAAATGCTTGCTCAATAAGATTATACAGGAAGAGAGTATGATATCTACTACATTAACTAAGGCCTCATCAACTATGAAACATGTTATACCAAAGTTGAGTGTGATTGCCTTGCTATCTATTTTATGATAGAAAATATTCATCATTATATACTTTACCAAACTACTTATGTCATTATTCATTTTGATCCCCTTCATCATTTATTCTCTAAAGCCTTTCTTCCTAGAGATAGAATTGATAAATGGATGGTCCTTATGGAATTTTATCTTCAAATTGTTACTCAAATAGCTATTAAAGGGAAAGTCATAGATGACTAACTTGATGCAGTTCCCATTCCAACCACTTCTTCCCTTCAATATGGCCTTCTAGATGACAATATCCTTTACATTAAAGGTCTTAATCGAGTTATCTATTATAAAGATTACTTTCATAGATTTACCACTGATATTGAATCTAATCAACTTGATGAGTCTTTTACTCCCTCTGGTACTACTAAACCAAAGGTAATTTTTGAGGAGCTTCCTAAACTCAATGTTTAATTTCATGAGGATACTTGGACCCTTCACTTTAATGGTGCTAAATTCCTTCAAGAAGTTGGGGTAGGTTGCAATCTCACAAGTCCTCTCAGTAAAATCATTCTTTTATATTTTCATTTCACCTTTGATGTCACCAATAATATGGCTAAGTATTAAGCTCTTATCTTAGGCATGAGAGTTGCTCTTGATTTATACATTCAATACCTTCATGCTTTAGGTTAATCTCAACTTATTTTCCATCAAGTTAGTGGTAATTATCAATGTAAAAGTGATAAATGTATCACCTATCATCAAATTACAACCACTCTTGCTAAGGATTTTATCTCTTTTACCATTGAGCCTATTACTAGAGATCAAAATTCCATTGTTGATTCTATTGCCTCTTCATCTTCTCTATTTAATCCACATCAAGTTATTTTTATCCTTATTTTCTTATAAAAATAAGAAAATCTCCATCTTAAACTCAACCATTGAATCCACTCATTTGTCATATTGAGGATATTACCATTAGACAAAGCCCCTGGTATAAAGACACCATTCAATTCTTAGAACACCAAACTTATCCTCCTAACTTAGACTCTCATGAAAAGACATGTATTCATAAACAAGCTTTCAAGTATGTATTTTGACACAACATCCTTTATTTTTGCAATGCTAAAGGTACCTTACTCCATTATGTTATGAAAAATGAATTCCCTCCTCTTCTTGAACAAGCACATGGGGGAATTTTTTGTGGTTATTATAGTGGACATGCTACAACACATAAATTCATATGTATGGGTTACTTTTGGCCTACTCTTGAAAAGGATGAAATTGAATATGTTAAATTTTTTAATCCTTATCAGCTTCATGATGATCTTATCCATTTACCTCTTACTAAACTTGAAACTATTAAATCTCCTTGGCCATTTTCCATATGGGGATTCAATCTCATTAGTAAACTTCCTTGTTCCCAATATAGGCATGTATTTATCATAATCTCTATAGGATAATTTATCAAGTGGGTAGAAGAAAGGCCCCTCATTAACATCACTAGTCTTACCATTTCCAAATTTATTCTTAACCAAATTATTTACCACTTTGGCACTCCCCATACCATAACTTTCAACAAGGGTGGTAATTTCAAAAACAAACATTTTAAACAACTTTGTAACAAATTCAAGATCAATCACAAATTTTCCACATCTTATCATCCACAATATAATGGTCAAGCTAAGGCTACTAATAAAATTATCAAAAAAATCCTCCAAAAGGTAATTCATGAAACCCACACAGATTGACATATTCATCTTTACCCTACACTTTGGGCCTATCAGACTAGCATATGCACTACCATTGGGGCAACTCCATATTATCTAGTCTATGGTTCCAAGTCAGTCTTTCCTCTTGAAGTTGAGCTTCCCTCTCTTCATATATATCTTCATGGCATTATTCCTGATGAAGAATTATGTGAATCTCACCTTCATGCTCTTGATCTTCTTGATAAATATCATCTTTCTGCCTTGTAACACAACCACCAATGCAAGACTCACATCTTTTGAGAACATAACAAATGTGTTAAAGTTCAAACTTTTAATATTGGTGATCATGTCATTAAATTAGATTTCACTCATGATAAAGAAGGTAAATATTTCTAAAAATGGTAGGGACCATATTTAGTTAAAGAAATTCTTGGTCTAAGAACATACCATCTTCAAACTAATGAAGGCCATGTTTTCAAAGAGCCCACCAATGCTCAATTCCTTACAAATCACTTTACTTAAACATTTACTTCTTGTCATATTTTCTATCTATATCTATCTAGAAATTTTTACAGGTTACTTAAGCATGGGCTCTCCCTGTATAGTAGTTTCCTTCCTTTTGAAAATATTTAGTCCTCCCTTTTTGGTCTTTTGGTTTCTTGATGTACCATAGTCTTATTTATCTTCTTTCATTTTCTCTTATGTTTTGTACCCCTTGGGTATTTCTTTTGTGAGTTGATTTATAAGACCATGGATAGGACCTAACATTCCTCACAAAACCATAATATTTTATCTATTTATCTTTCATTGTTGTTGCTTTCCAATGCTATTTTGAAATCCTTTGTGTTTTTCTTTTTTGAGTTTCTTTGTATGACCACAGATAGTACTTGACATCCCTCATAAAATATGATTATTTCGTTGCTTACCTCATTTTTATTTTTCTCTTGCTTATCGATACCCTCGTGGGTCTCTCTTTTAGTATTTGCTTTGTAAGACCATAGATAAGACCTAACCATCCTCATAAAATTACCATACTTTTCATGTTCTTGATCCTTGTTCTCAAAATTTAGCTTTTGTTTCTTTTGCTAGATGAAATCTACACAAAAATCTATGTTAGCATGCTTTCCATTTCCCTCATTCTTATGATAAGGAATCACACTTTACTATCATTGTATCCCTTTTTGACCTTTGTTGTATTTTTGTGATTTAAAATAATTCAAAATATTCCATATGTCACTCCTCTTGATTTCCCCTTCCTTTCATCTAC
Source organism: Torreya grandis (assembly GCA_037957365.1). Taxonomy (NCBI): domain Eukaryota; kingdom Viridiplantae; phylum Streptophyta; class Pinopsida; order Cupressales; family Taxaceae; genus Torreya; species Torreya grandis. The sequence continues at coordinate 1,354,101 of JARHVA010004149.1, read as the reverse complement.
ACATTGGATAAAAAAAGGTTGAAGTCAAGATAGAAATTTTATTTCACCTAGATTTATGAGACTCATAGACCCCATGCTCTTTGAAAATTCTCTCTCTTAACAACCTTATCCCAAGTATTCAAATGATAGTCATATTTATCACCCATGTTTGGTTTTCCAAATATGTATGAAGGAGGAATAGAAAAAGCCATCAAGAAAGTTAAAAATCAAATCATTTAAACAAAAGGCAGTGGTATCTAAAAGGCAACATACAAACATCAAAAGTCAAATTCAGACCAAAAGACATGATTATAAGCACATTTTTTATGTATTATCAAAGATAAAACTCCATAGTTGGCCTTATATAGAGCTGAAGTCCTTTAGGGTGTGGTAAGCCAATAGATTGGAATAGGGGATTTCAAAGAAAAAACTCTATAGTGCTACCTACTTTCTCATGCAAGTATCTAATCTTCATAGTAGACCGGTGGCTCTATAAGGGGTCCTGAAGAATGAGTAACATTTCATGGGGAGGTAGGTCCATTTTAATTTTCATGCATTTATCCTTCATGAGATGATTTATATACTCTATTTTTTGACCCAAGACTTGTATTGCTAAGAGAATTTCTTCGTAGTCCTTAAGGTTAAAAGTCCTCTTATTTTGACAAACCTAATTCGAGTATCTTGAATTTGATAAAGAGTTCCTCTACCTTGGTTTTTCCTTCATTCTCCCCTCCACCCATTTCATAAGGATAGATAAATTGTGATTCTAAATCTATTTTCCCTTATTATTTAATTCCTTCTTCTTCACCTCTTAAAAATCATGATAGCAATAATTTGTTTCAGTTTTATCTATCCTTAGAACAAAACATGTTTGAGAAATTGTGGATTTTTTTTTCCACCATGTATTTACATTTCTATACACACTTTACTTTTATTTTACCATTTATCATGATTTTGATATCTTGTTGTTATGGACACCTGAATTCATACCCTTTTCCATTATTAAGTGAGGTTGGCTTGTTACTCCTCACTCAACAATGTTGTTTTCTCTTTTATGCACTTTTTTTCATTTGATGATTGAGATGTGGATTATTACTTCTCACTCATCAATGTTATTTTACCATTTTATTTAGTCTTTTACCATTGATTTGTTTTTGTTTTACCATCTAGTTTGATATGTATCCTTGATTGACTTGGTGAGTTTGCCTTTCTTACTTAATGATAACTTCTATGAGTTTTTTGATCTTTAGTAGCTTAGGATTTTTTAGTTACCCAATTTACTCTTATTGTTTTACTTGGTCATTTGGTCTAACATAACACTTGTCACTCTAACTTACCATATTTCCCAAGTAGATCCTATCCTCATAGTACCAACTATCTTGGATTTTCTTATTTTTTCTCTTTATTTTTTTATTCTTGGGTTTGTTAAAATTAGTCTCTACACCCTACACAATCAAAACTGACAACATAGTAGACAACCGTCCTATGATAAATTTAAGTCAAGGTGTGCATTACATTTAATTTTTAGATTAATTTCCCTTTTAGTCATTTACTTTCAATTATATTTGCTTTAAAATACTACAACTTTTGTTTAGCATCAATGTTATTCATTACTATGTTATTTTTCAAAGCATCATCCCCTATTTCACCTTGATGAAATGTGATGAGCATTTAGTGGGGAATATGTATACACATAATATTTTCAAACTTTTATCAAATAATGATGCTTTACATATTACAATAACTCATAGAGACTCAATTTATCTAAGTGCATACCCTAAGGGGTGCACCAAAAAAGGGGTGGGTAGACCTTTAGTGCTTCATAGGATTGTTTTCCCTTATTTACTCACTATTACCAGTCTAACTAGATCCTAAAACCATTCCCTAAGCTATTTCTCCTCCCATGAGTATTCCTCCAGTCTTTTCCTCTTTCCATTCCTTCCTTTCTTGTCTTGAAATTATTTTTGACTTTCAGTTGTATTGGGTTGACTGGGTTAACCAAATATAGTTTTATTATTTACTTTCTTGGCTTGTTAGCCCTTTGGCTGACGTAACACAAACCTAGTAAATTATCCCCAAAAACACATTGGGTCAAATAGGTAAACCCTATACATTCAATGTTCTCTAAAGGATTGAGAGTAAGATCCACATATATATAAGATCATTTTGGTCATTATTCATATGTAAAATCAAGAGCTATTATTCATTTGCACTTCTTCACAATATGCTCTTCCACCATTCTACTCAAGGATACTTATCCTAGGTTTCTTATTTGGATAATATAGTTTTGTGGATAAGTCTTGGATGATTTGGAATTTATTAGTGATACTTAAAAACCAAAACAACCTCTTGTGAAGCCCCTTTGGCCAAGGGAGAGATTAAGTCTCGATGGGTTCACATTCAGGTAAGTATATTGTAAATTTATTCTCATCTTTTTTAGTAGATAGAAGTAGTATAAGTGTTGAATCAAATAATACTATATTTCATATTTTATGTATTAGGGTGTTACTCATATTTACTTTAATTAAAGTTCCCTACACATGTTTGTTTTATTGTTTCTAACCCCCACTTTGTGCCACAAGTTTTGGTGTGTACTAAATTATATTTTACTTTCTTACTACTATAATAGAGTGAATATTTTAAATCTTAGGACTCCATTAGGGTTGTTGTGTGATTATGTTAGACTTTAGGCTTTGGAACCCTTATTAACATGATGTATTATGACATGTGATCCCCTAATCAAATCTAACAGATCCCCATATTGGTCATACTCCTACTTAACAAGTGTATCCCCAATTGAAAGTGTAGGTATGTTCTATCTTCTTCGATCCAAGATTGATTTATAGACACGATGCATTTTTGAATACCTAAAAGGACCAAGGAATTCAAGGACCAAACAAAAAAATAGGATCTCCTTCAATGATTTTTTTTATGAAGTTTTTGAAGACCAATAGAAAAGGCTTCCCCTAGGTGGACCTTCCTTGTCAATAGCCATAAATCTATCTCTAGGTAATGTTCTATATGACCATTGAAGGTAAAAAAAACCTTGATATTTTCTCACCATTTTTTGTTGTTGAATCACTTTATAGGCTATAAGATAAGTTTACCTTTATTTATATTTTAAATATCTTGAATCCACCACTTTGACTAATCAAGTTAATGATACCAACCCTATCCTACATTAGGGATTAATCCTCTTCCTTGTCAAACATAGCCAAACCCTATAAAATTGGGAGGTCTCCTGAGGGGGAATCCTTCACCAAGGAGGACTCTCAAGAAGACTCCCTAGAGGAGGATCTATTGATGCCTTAATATGTATCATAGGTGATCAGAGTGTTTAAAAAACACTTCTCATTTTAGAATTCAAAGAATTTAGTGCATGGGTAATAGGTTGTGATAATCATGTTATCTATTGATCGATTAGAGGCAAAACAAGTGGATTGTTTCACAATATTTATAAATTTTTATGGTTGGGAGCCACTTTAGCCTATATCTTTGAAAAAAATGAAGAAATATTAGCTAATATTAGTGAATTATGATCAAATATAATCTAAAGACCAATCTAACATGGATATTTACAATGGAAATTAAGCTAAAGTGATCTAGTTAAAAAAAGAAAAAATAAGGGTAAGGCATAAAAGAGATGTTGTTGATCTTCATCCCAAACATCATGACATAGCTTAAATGTCCTCTAATCATGCAATCAACCAATGTATAATATGAAATATCATGAGATCAAATCTTACTACACATCAAGAAAACATATAAAGGATGAAAAGTAATGCAAATAAGATCCTAGTTAACTTTAAAGATCTACCCCTGTAAGCAAACAACATTAGCCCAAATGTAAGAAGAGTAAAGGAAACAAAATGAACTTGATAAATTTTGATCAACCAAGCATTGGTATAAGTAAACAGTCTAAAATTAAAAGATGCACACCAATATTTCAAAAAAATCATTCAAATATAGAAATATGAACAAGTAAATGAGAGATAAACCATAACAATAAATGACACAAATGAAGATGGACAATCTTTGCAGCATTCCTTGCTTGCATTAATTCCTCAAAAGTTTACACAAGTTTTTGCTAAAAAAATCTCCCCCTTTTTTATAAGTGACAATACTCCTTTTATAAAATTCAAGGAAGTATGTCGGTCAGTCATATCTAATTATAAGTGTACAAGTGTAAGGACAACTATCGTTTCTACAAAGTTTTAAAATACACTAAAAGTTTCCAAGTGGACTGACCTATAGGCAATGTGATTACAAGTTACACATGCCTTTACAAAAAAATAATATTCTATCTTCATAATATTATAATGCTTTTAAAAAGAGAATACTCTTAACTAAGATGGCCTTGGAATCCTTGCTCTGATGTAGCCTTTTGCTTCCTTTGCAAGATCTTCAACCTGTAATGTTGTTCATTGATGAACTAGATATCCACCATGGGTCTCACGAAGAGCTAATTTTATTGAAATACCAGGTTATTAAAGTATTTTTCAACCTTCTCCAAATATTTTTTGATGCCCCTAACATCTCCCATTTTCTCTTCTGATGATAACAATAGGCCCATGATTCTCTTCTTATCCTTACTTATCTTACCCTACCTTTGGCTCCTCACTTGCATAAATTGAGTAGTTATATGATTGAACCCATAATCTATGATAAGTCTCAAAGATATAAATGAGGTGGGTTCCTTGATCAAGCTATCCAAGATGTGAAACATCTTATCTTTCTACTATTTGAGGTCTATAGTAATGTCCTTCAATTACTTGGACTAACTAATTAAGACCTTGATCTTGTCCACTAATATAGACATAGCCATATTTAAATGGGCTAGGATGATAGTTTTGAAGTTAAAAATTTGGTTTTTGGTCAAGGATTTTATCATTTCCTTCACTCGATAGCTTGTAGCCTACCATTGGCCAACTTGGCCTATAACCATAACAATCTGCTTATTTACCACTCCCTGTGTGGTTCTGATTAACTTTAAAGAATTAAACAAGTCAATCATAGTAATCTCAAATTTCCTAAATTTGTCTTCATGTATTGATAAGATGGCTTGTTCATTTAGATTATTTTTCTACTATAGGATACCTTTGATCATTGTTTATAGCTATTCTGACTGGGCTTGGGATACATCAAGTATTTTTTCTTCAAATTTTTTGTTTTCTCTTAAATTTTGACCTACCACTGGAGTTATACCTATGAATGGATCTATCTTTTGGAAGGTGAATTTCTCCATATCTACCATGGATTTATTTTCAATCACTCTTTCCATGATGGCACTCTTTGGATTAAACTAAACCCCCACTAATGATTATGTGACTTTTAGGATTGGGATATCTACTTATGCTCCACTTTCTTCCCCAAAGGATCCATCCTATTCTCTTCCTATTTTTTCAATGCCATAATCCATGGCTTAAGTTCATCATGCATAACTATATTGATAGATTTTTGATAGCCCAGGGGTGGTATGGAGTAGGCACTTTTTTTTATTTCCCATATATGAACCATTCAAGAATGGTTGGATCATGTATTATGTTGTCATCACTGAAAATGTTGACCTCACTCTAAGGATGAGTGAAGTTCAACTTGGGCTTATTGCTCCTTACTTAGACCAATTCTACCTCAGCTTTTCTTTTTTATGGGATGGAAATAGGGAATAATCTTAATGCCACCACTTTCTTCTTCTCTTTCTATTAAACTTGGGGTTGAGGTCCTTCCATCTGAGTTTATTCATCCTAAGTCTCTTCTTCATCTTATTGATAGGCACTAGCTAGTGCCTTCAAGGCATCTTCCACTCTTTCTTCAGGATATAATGTTATTATGTCAATTTATTTAATTGGTGATTTTGATTCTTCAAGCTAGGATGAAGATGATGCCATCTCATTGGGCCTTCTCTCCTTTGCAATCGGATCAATTTTTACTTCAAGCCTTTATGTTTATATCTATGACTATGCTAGAGGGGGTCTAGAATATGGATCTGGTAGTAAATGGTACTACTTGATCCCATCTACCATATATCCTCACTTGGATTCTACTCTCTAAGCAATCTAACCTCTAATTCGATATTGAATTTATTCAATCTCTTTAAAACTTCATGAAATGAAGAGGTCTTAGTGTATATGGGCTCATAAGGTCTAGGCTAATAATTGTAAGCCATATTGATCCCCTTTCCCTTCAAATGTTTCTCCAACATTTTATAGGGGTCCTCATGTCTTATATCATCAACTTATAAATTGAATGAGGTTATATGTCTGGATGTAACCTATATATTATCCTATTATTGAAACACAATCCTTCTAATGGTTATGGGTAGTATATGAAGCAATCCCTTCCTCTTGGTTTTACATAAGCCATATACCCCATTGTATATTTGATAGGTGACTTCCTACTCTATTATCTTGATTGGCACATGAATTGGTAGCCTAAGGGGTTGGTTTAGGTTTCCTTCAATCTTGATTATTGTACAATCAAGATAGAGACATATATCTCCCATGGCTTTCATAGTATTCTTAAATAGGGGGTTGACCCTCATTATTGGGATCCCTATGATGGCCTCAACTAAGGATGGGTAGACATAATCACATATGAATTGCATGTGATCTCTATAATTGAAAATGTGAAATTTGGAATAATATTTGGTGACCATTATTTGATGCTTGGAATCTTGGTCATGACAAGTAGGGTATCTAGTAAGTATGACATCATATAAAATTGACTCTTGGTATTCTTCTTTATTTTAGATAGTTTTTTTCTCAAAAATATGCTAATAAATTCACCAAGGGGAGGGGTGAGCTCTCTTTCAACCATAAAATATATCAAGGGAACCTAGATTGAATCTATATAGGTGGTGGTAAGATTTCCACACAGCCTGTTCATCAAGGTCATAATCATCCTGATCCCAGGTCTGAATTAGCTAATTAGAATGTTGCCATTGAAGTCTAAGAATACTAGAATATAACCATGGGGTAAGGATGTTTTTTTGGTTATTTTACTTAGTCTAATTATTTATTGTGGTCATGTCTATTTAGGGATTAGGTAGCATATAATAGTTCTTGAAGCCCAAAGGAGAAATCTATGCAACCTTCCTAAATCTACGTTCATGAAATATTTTTCCTTTATCAAATTTTTAGTCTTTAAATATGGGAGAGATAACATCAATGCAATGCAATACCTCTAGTTTGGATATAGTGAAATGAAGACCATTCATATGGATGGCCATAATGTCATAATATCTAATTTTTATGGACAAGTTCTCCTCTTTGGAAATGACTGGTTTCTATTGGATTTTCTAGAATAGCTAGGACCAATTGTTGTCCCCTATGTTTAGAGCCATTACATAAAACTATGTGTCATTAAAGATCCTTCCGTTCACATATAAATTTAGATAGAGTTATACATATTCTCTATGTATTTAGGCTACCATGACTGTGAGTTTGATAAATTACTCCCTAGTGGTCTATAGTTTGATTCTAGATTTAATTACCTTCGCTTAGATGATGATTCGATCTCTTAGAATCGATTGTGATTAATTTAGGATCAAATTAGGAAATTTTTAGATGTTAGGGATTTTTTACAAATTTAATGATGATATTTATTTACACTTAAGTGAGCTTCATTCCTTAGATTTCCATTTGGATCATGCATTTATACCTTTACTTTTTTATACCCACAAAATATTTGGATTTGTCATTTTTTGCTTATGTGGTGCTACTATGGTGTCCTTATGGTAATTTTTGTGGCACTTTTCTCATTAATTTTCAAAAAGTGACCATTTCCATATGAAATATTAACTTTTATCTTGCACCATTGGATTATCTTGCATGGACTAACATAATTCATTTGATCTTGATCTCGAGGGATGAACATCATTGGTCACTTTATGTATTTGGCTTTGAGGTTGTACCCCTTGGTAGTTTCATAGGCCTTTTGAGCTCTATACCTTATCAGTTATATAAACTCACATGCTTTCACCACATGGACATCATAGGTTTGCTTGTAGGGTTTTTGAATTTTTAACATTGACTATGCACCATTGGATTTGATGGGTATGAATCAACATGGACCATTGATATTTGGAAGATGCACAAGTTTTAATATGTACTATACACCAAGGTTGTGCCACTTGGAAGTCTTATAAGCCTTTTAATCTCTATAATTTACCAGTCTTTCTTATTAATGCATTCTTATCATGTGGTAGCCTTGTTTTTTCTTAGAGGTCCATTGAAAATTCTACCCTCATCCTACACCATTAGATCATCATCATCTAAATTAATGTGGGCCATTTGATAATGATCCATGGGATGGACCATCATTAGATATTCACTATCCTTTGGATAAGACCATGACACTTGTCACTTTCTCACTATCTCAGAGGTGTCATTGACACTTTGACTGACTACACATTGTTCAACATATTTGTCTGAGAAAATGTGGATCATTGACCCTACAAAGATACACAATGTTTAAGTAAGGTTTGGGACACATAAATAACTTAGGTTAAATAATTTAGACTATGGTTTTATTTCACGTTAACAAACATGAAATAAATCTTAGGCTAAAATGTTTAAGCTAAGCTTAGAACATAATAAAAGGGGGACCCCATGACTAAATAAAAGGACTTAACATAGGGTTTTTAACCTAAGGTTTTATTGTATTAATAGATACACCAAAACTTTAGGGTAAAATCTCTAAGATAAGTTTTTTTAAAATAGGAACTTACATTAGTTATATCATGACAATAATGAAATAGGCCAAAGGGGGGTCATGTGACATAAAGGGACTAGGACTAGGATTTTTATTTTGAGGTTTGGTCATGTTGAAAAACATGAATAAACCCTAGGATAAAAATAATACTAAGTTTATGGTGTGAAAGATATTAATCTCATGTCATTGGATCTTGTTCATGAGATTAAACATAGTTCATCAATCATGATTTAGATAGTCAAACATGATTGGTTTCCTTGATCAAGGCCCTTGACTTTTCAAATTTATCTCACATCATCTAATTAACTTAGTTTGATTAGACATGGGTTGTTGATCCTATGAAGATGAAAATTGTTCAAGTTATGAATATGAATTATATGAAACTTAGGATATAGCCTTAGGACTAAGGTCTTAATTATGTTAATAAACATGAATAAGACTTTAGAACTAAGATCTTAGTATAAGCTTATAACATAACAAAAAGGACCCTTCAAATAAAATTCATTGTATAAGGTTTTATCCTAAGGTTTTATTTTATTAATAAATATAATTTAAACCTTAGGGTAAAGTCTTATGCTAGGTATATATAGTAAAAAGGGACCCTTTTAGTCTTAATATTGATCTCACATCATTGGATCTTGGCTATTCAAGTGAATGTAGATCATCGATCTCAATCCATGGGGTCAAGTGATATTAGTCCCATAGATCATAATATTAGACTTATTAAGCCCATCTCACATAGTCCAATTATGTTTGCCTGAGTAAATATGGGTGATTGATCCTGTCAACAAGCATAATGTTTAAGTTAGGAATTAGAGGTACATAGAACTTAGGATAAAATATTAATACTAAGGTTTTGTTTATGTTGATGAAATTAATGAGACTTTAGGACTAAGATTTTAGTCTAATTTATAACAAAATGACCATGCATTATTTAGACCAAGCTTAATAACTTAATAAAATGACCCTATAATGATAAATTTAGACCATGCTATGGTAAAAGGGAATAAGGGACTTGGGACATAAAGGGGAACAAACATATAATTTTTTGACTAAAGTTTGGTCATGTTAAAAACCATGATTAAGCCTTAGTATAAAAATTGAACCAAGTTTATGGAATTTTAAAAATGTTCCCACATGAATTGTTCCCACTAATTTTGAATTTAGTCCAAAAGAACCTATGCTAGAGTTTCTTGAATGAGGGTTTCAAGAAGCTTTAAATATGGATTTTATTTGACTTTATATAGACCAAATTTAGATAAAACCATAAAATTATGAACCTAGACATTGTCTATTCCAAATGAACCCCCATTAGACCTGTAACCTGAAATAAAAAGATCCACTACTAGCAAAATTAGACAAGGTTAAACTAGAGCCATGAATAAATAATCCAACCAAATCATGGTGTAGATGATCTTAAAATATAAATAATGTGAAAACATTTTAGTGACACTCTGATCAAGTTAAATTTTCAATTATAAGGCACAAATTTACAAATTTTGACATGAGGGTCCCCATTTTTTAGAAATGGGGGTATGTTGACCTCAACAAGATCTCACCTCAAGATTCTATCGACCTTTTGAGAGCACCCCTTGGGCTAGTCTTTCCAAATACCCTAATGATGAACTCCCACTCAAGCTCTTAATTCCCAAATGCAAGATGATCACCCTTGATGTGGGAACTTCTAAGGAGACCACCTAAAATGGTAAATCCATTCTATTGAAGGAGATGAAAAGTAACAAGACATAACTAGAGATTTTCAATTCCAAGGTTTAGGAGGTAGGGATATACTTTGCAAATATTATATAAGAATGGAATGATCTTCATAGGTAGGATGAATTCATAGTGAAAACATTCATCTAGCCTTCTAGCCTACTCATACCCTTATCAGATATTTTCCCAAGATCTTGGAAATCCCCCGCCTGCTTCCCCCAAAGTGGCCCCCATAAATAAAACTCCCCTATAGGTCCATGGGTAGAAGAAGACACATATGATATTTCTAGGAGAAGAAAAAAAAGGATCTAGTAACCGCACATGGGCTAAGACCTCAAAGGTTAAGCAAGACATCCCTGTGAAGAATCCTAAGGAAGAAGAAGACCTATTGGAGGGACTCCTTCCTAATCTTTGTTATTTCTATTTCCCATGATTTTGGTATAGTATAATTACTTTTTGATTTTTTTTTGGGTGGACTTAGTTTGGCCTATTGATACTTTCTGTATTTCACTTTCATGGTTCTTGAATCCTTGTAAAACCTAGTTTTTTACCCTATCAAATGAAAAATTTAGATAAAGGTATGTTATATTCAATTGATAATATGCAAGGTATGCATAGAGTAAGGGGAGAATATGTGAAAAGTTTAAATTCTAAGGATATTGTGTGGTTGATTATGGTTTGAGAACAATTTATATGAGATGATCATGATATTAGGGGGAGCTTTATAGCTTTGTGAGTAGTTTGTTAGGTCCAAGGATCAAGTTATCATGTTGAGGAAGAGACCCTTTGTAATTAATGTCAAAGGGGGGGGGAGAGATCCAAATGAAGGAGATATTCAGTTTGGGAGAGATAATTCTAAAATGTGTTTTCCATAAATTACAAATGGGGAGATTATTGATCATGGTATTGAGATGAATTGATTGTCATTGATGTCAAGGTGATCTTAGTACACAATGCATTAATGATAAAGTGATAAGTTACAAGTGGATTTGAGAGTTCATATCATGTGTGCAGGCCTTTTAGGTGATTGAATAGGTTTTAGGGGTAAAATTATGGGTAAAAAATTCTTGCTGTAATTATTTAAGTGAAAGGAATCCATTGGAATAGTATTGTGAAGGTATAGGTTATCCTAGTCATCTTGGTAGAACTTCCCAAGTAAATAGATTGATGACATCAACATTTACACATGTGAAGGTGTTAGAAGAAATTGGTCATATAGTTTTTTTCATATTTTTTATTAGATCATGTTTTAAAAAATTTAGGTCTTGACATGATGTATAAAAAAAATTATGGCAATGCAAAGTTGGTCTCCCAGGTATATTTCACTAGTTTCCATAGTCAAATTTGCATAAAAAAGTGAACGTTGGAGTTCAAATATTTGAATTTACAAAGGAAAAATAGTATATAGTATTTTATTTATAAATTTTTACAATGGATTAATTTTATGGTGGTGTAAAAATTAAAGTGATATAGGACTTTAAGAAAAATTGATTAGGAGATTTGACTGGTCGTACAATTGTATTTATTACACATGAGAGTTGACTATTGTTGTTTGTGTTTTTTTAAATAAACTAGAGTATAAATAAATGATTGTATAAGTCAAAATATTGATCAAAACTTGTTATAAAATTAAAAAATTAATCATACTCCATGTATAACATCCTCAAATTGATTTGGAGTTTTGAATATCTATACAAATGTAGTTATTGTAGGTCAAATTTGACTTTTGTTGACTATAATTATTATAGGTTTGATTAGGCTTCTTGTAGTGGTGTTAATGAGCCTTTGGAGGCTGAATGGATTGGATATATTACTAAGGTATTTATATTTCCATCCATATTTGGATTGTGCTTGTAAATTTTATATACAGTTAGTTTGATCCTTATTTGTGAAGACAATGTTTCTGGGCTAATTAAGTCTAATAGGTATTTGAGACTTAGTGGAGGTTTTATAATATGAGAGAATGATTTGAAATTTATTAATAATTGAGAAGGTTCATAAAGGATGAAAAAAAAATGTTTGAAGTGGTTTGGCTCATTCGTAAGGGCCATTTGGGCCATAGTGGCTCAAGGTGTTCTGTGAAGGTGAATTACGTCTCCGTGGGACCTATTAAAGTCTTGAGGGCTAAAAGAGGTTTCATAAGGTGAGAGAGTGACTTGGAGTGTTTTATGAAATATTAATAATATAAAAGGCTTGGAGGACCTTTTATTTGAGTGTTTAAAATGTTTCCATCTTTGGTTAAGGGCTATTGGTATCTAAGTGTATCATGTGGCCTAATGGAGGCTTAATTTCTTAGGTCTAACTTAAGCTTAGTGTGTTGTTTTGAGCCATTTGAAGCATGAACAAACTCATGAGTTGATTTATATTATATGAAACATTTACAAAGATAAATTTTGATGTTTATATAAGCATGTAAATTATTTTGGCTAAGCAATATTGGTTTGAGAAAGAATGATGTATAAGTAGAAGGTTATTTTGGCCTAATTGGGATTGTTAGACAATTAGGGAGTGAAGTGTATGGTATGAGAGTTTGAAGAAGTGTGTGAGGGAATGAAAAGAATCAAAATAACATGTTGAACATGTCATGAATATCTGATAGTGGTGTTGAAGGTATCTAATAAGTTTTTGTATTGATTCAAGGCATAATTAGGCCTAGTTTGTCTAGATGACCTAGAGTGAAGAAGTGCATTGAATATATGTTAGAAGAGTAATGTAGATCTTATGTATGATTGATATCTATGATTTTTTTTTAGTGTGATTTCTCCCTCATGAGGGTTTCCCACAATATTCATGTGTTATGTGCTTTGATCTTGCATTATTTTCTTTGTTCATTACAATAAATGGTTTATATTCTTCATGAATGCTTATGTTAAATGGTTAATACATTAAATAATTATAATTGAAGTTGATTTTATTACATCATTGATTCAATCCCATTTAGTGATTGTGATTCTAACACATGACACTTATATTTTCTTGTTACACACACACACACACACACACACACACACACACACACACACACACACACACACACACACACACACACACACACACACACACACACACACACACACACACACACACACACACACACACACACACACACACACACAAGAATTTGGTGCCATGAGGGACCTCATGCATCTACTTATCCTAATTGGAAGCCTTGATGGACATCATTCCCCATACCCCTACATAGTTAATTAAATTTTTCTATTATTATAAATTTATTACATCTATCTTGACAACCTTATATAATGATAGATTACAACATACATCTTACATTTCCTACTATTGCTCAGATACAATTACATTTTGATGTTATGTTTATACATTATACTGTAATATCATGCTTAAAATAACACATTTTGTAGAGATACTTATTTAAAAGGTAGTTATTCATAGATTTAACAATTACCCTCAAAAGAGGGGGAATTTATAGGGGTTGTCATAGAGATTAGGCTCCTACATTACTTTTCATAGATACATTTTAGCACATAGGCTGAATTATAAAAATTAGACTTGGGGTAAACATAAAATTAAAAAAAGGTTCAATAGTAAATTTAGACCACATAGATATAAGACCAGGCAGACATTAGTTCCTAAATTAAGACACTAACACCATAGGGTGCTACTATCCGCTACACGGTGTTATTTCCTAGTAGCCCTAGCTTTAGGATAATCCAATTCATTTAGACTAGTACACTAGGTTTGTTATATATTTTCATAGATATATTTATAGGTTTGGAAATTATGTTCATATTTATCTCAAATTTAGTCATTTCAATCTAGATTCATACTAGTTATTCAGATTTGGGGCATCATGCATGACATGATCACTCATACATTCAGATCATTACACAAATTTAACTATTACATACCTGATTTAGATTCAATATAATTAGATACCAAATTAGGGGCATGTGCATGCTACATGGTTTCCATTTAATAAGATTTGGATAGGTTAATTAGAAAGAATGGAAAAATCTATGTCAGTCTCTACATTGTATACACTTGCTATCGCATTCTAAGTTATCACTAGATTCATGCCTTAATATATCTATAGTAGTTGGCATTCTCAAGTGGCCTAGAGTTATCTAATATACCTGAGTGGATATATATCTAAATACACAATTAGATACTTTTAACACTTTGTGCAATATAATTATAGATGAAAATACTTCACACAAGGGGCAATGATGGAGTCATGACATAATTGATTTATTGAGCCACCTACATGAGAGGGTTTAACTCACTTATAGTCTTATCCAAGCTATTCATAGAGATCAAGATCCACCAAGCAAGGGTGGGAAATGATGGATTCAAAACCATATTGAGTTATTGAGCCACCTATATGAGGATTAAACAAGCCATCAACTCAGTTCAAGTTATTCAATGATATGATCACAATGCACTTTTACACATGTAGATTGTCACCAAGTTCATACATTATTTCATGTACCCAATAAGGTGTATTCAATATTTTCCTCTCTCTTTACTGAGTTATTTCATTTCAAAATACTATTTTACTTTTGATTATCTCATTAATAAGGGATGTTTTTTGCATGTTTCATTATAGGACATTACTTTAGATCATATTTCACATATTCATACCCAAATTTACACATTCAAACTCAACTACATGGGCTTCACTTCCAAGGTAAGTCTAGGTATGATTCTTTTTCATTTATACTAGTCATTTCACTCTGTTGTATTACTAACATAATGGGGGAAAATTTAATCACCTAAAAGTGGTAATTAGATGATAAGAGTGTCAGTTGAGTCACCCTATCCCTAGGATTTCCATAAACTTATTCTAGAGCCTTATACTTAATTTACAACTATTTAACAAACCTTGTTCACTTATATCTATTCAAGACATAATCCCTAAAATATTTACTCTGAACCAAATCTAACTTTATTAGAATCCTAATAAAAGGACATTAGCACCATATTTAGGACACTATAGCCACATGGTGCTAGTGTCCCCAATTGGGTGCTACTATCCTATCCCTAACTCTTCCCAATAGATACTTTTTCAAATGTTTGCTCATCCTAAGGTTGGGCTAACCTCATTTTATTATACACACAAGTATTAGAACCTTATAAATACAAGTTTAATCCACCTCTATTCACTAGATATAAAATAGATGCAAAAACTATACAAGCCTAAGATAAAGTTATGCAAAATCAAGGTACATTATCCCTATTCTTCCCTAATTTCTGAATACTACCATCTATAACAACCCAAGGTCCAATTTTAAAGTATTCAAAGGCTCAATCACATTAAAGTAATTTAAGGACACCCTTATTCTATCATTCACCTATACATACATAAAGAACTAGGTGGTAGAACTACATCAACATTGATCCCTCTTCAGAGTATTAGTATGTAGGTGACTCTGTAGACACTAGGGTGTTGAGGATGTCTAGTCCATCCTACTAACACACTCAATTATTACTCATATCACATTTGTAAAGAGAGATAGGGTTTGTATACAAAATCAAGGTTTATATGTATAATATATATCTACAAGCTTTAGTCTTAGAGGAATAAAACACATATAAATAGGCATAGGTGTTCCTTAAAAATAGGAATAGTCCCACAAATAGGATATTAGCAATATATATTGGACACTACACATGGATGGTGATATTATCCAAACTAGGTGCTATTATCTAGTGAACAAATGAATATCAAAAACCTACTTATGACACTTAGAATTACTCAAATCTCCAATCTCATAACCCAGATCATTTATGACAGTCTATTTTCAGCTAAGTATATATTTATCCACATTTATTGCTATCATTAGAAAGTCTATCAATGTAAAATTCATAACAAATTAGTAGGTTAATTACTATAATTTATTTAATTGATTTAGTCATCTCATTGCCTTAACCAAACATAGTTATTTACACATGTAAAACCTTAAAAGGTTAAATCAAAAAGATTGAACTTTGTTTAATCTTATCACCTAGAAATAGATGGTCAGATGAAAAGGATTAATAAGATTGTGGAAGACATGTTAATAATGTATGTGATGGATCAACAAGGTAAATGAGAAGATTATTTACACTTAGTTGAATTTGCATATAATAACACATATCATTTTGTGGTTAAAATGGATTCATTTAAAGTTCTATATGGGCGTAAGTGTATAACTCTATTTGGTTGAAAAAGTTTAGAAAACATAACTATTTATGGTTTTGATGTTTTGCAATAATATGATAGATAAATGGAAACATAAGACACAATCTGAAAGCTACCTCTGATAGATGAAATAGTTATACATATTTAAAGAGGTCACCACAAGAATTTAAATTTGGTCATAAATCGTTTATGCATGTTAGACCATAAAAAAGTTTCAAAAATTTTCCAAATTGGCTCCTTGGTTTGTTGTACCCTTTTAAATTTTAGTGAAAGTTAGTATTGTTGCCTATTGACTAGCCTTTTTTCCATCTCTATTTTAGGTTCATAATATTTTTCATGTTGCATTATTGAGAAAATACATGCCTAATCCTTATCATGATTTGGATTTTACTCACCTTCATGTTTTAGAAGAGGAAAAGATGAAATTAGAATTAGTGAGGATTTGGACCATCACAACTTTAGACTACAAAATAATGAAATTTCATAAATTCTGGTTCAATGGGATCTTTTGTCTAAAAGAAGTGCTACTTGGGTAGATGAGATTATTTTAAAAAAAACACTATCATTGTTTATTTTAATCACTGGGGAAACTCTTTTACAAGTATGGGATTATGTCATGACCTTGTTTTTTTATACTTACTTGTGCTAGATGATTAGTAATTCCTCTTTTGGAATATTTAAAACATGTTATTAAACTACTATTATTTATTTGATTTAGTTGTTTAATTTATTAGATTATTAAGTTGTATTCTTGATAGGACATTTTAATGTTATAAACATTTATATTACATGAGGATATTAAATATTATTGAAGTTATTGATTTATTATTTTATTTTAGTTGGATTACCATTTAATTTTATTATGATTATTTAGTGCATTTATTATTAGTTATATATCCAAATACTGTTGATGGTTTATTTAGTGAATACATAGATAGGTACATGAACTAGGTTGCATTAAGATCTAAGCATTTGAATAAGATAGAAAAAGAAAAAGGAAATGAAATAGTGAGCTTTTAATAATAGTTTGATCTTTTGTTGTTGTTGATCTCTCTTACAAGTTGTTATTTATGTTACTTGTTTAAATTGACATGATTGTATTTGTCTTTTGTCTTCACTTCATTTTGAGTGTATGAATATTGATATCTTATTTGATTAAATCTTAGATGTTTATCCTATTTGAACATCTTCATGTTTTTGTTTAACTTCAAAGACTTTTTCCCTAAATGTCATTCCTTTTGCATATGGACTTAGCCCAATTTTGGACTTATGGTGGTCAATTTTATTTGAATGACATTAAGTTTTTTTACAAGTCTTATGTCATGTTATTTTGGAATCTTGGTGGAATTCAATTTTTGACTTGGTCTTGATCACTTTCTAGGATAAGGAGAGGGATCATGAGTTTCATGGACTTGGCATTAATTGGTTGTTTTGTGATTGAAATTGATTTAAGAAAATGGCTTTGGCTTGACCCTCCATGCAAATTAGGTCAAGATGTTTCCATAGAGGTTTATTTTTGTCATTTTAAAAATAGATTGACTCATTTGGAAGAATCCTATCTTAGGGAAACTCTTTAAATTTTTTTGTCTTGGTGGTCACCATGGGAAGTAATGAGGAATTTATGGACTTTAAAACTACCAATTTTTCTCAAAGGATGAAGTGCAGACTCACAACTAGATTGTCAGCCATGAGGAAGAAAAATGTGGGGGATTTTAGTTGCTCTTGGGGTTTTAAAAGGGTTGATTCATCTTATTTGCTTGACATGATGGGATTTTAGACTAAGAGTAAGCAAGAATTTGAACTCTTGTTTCTTAGTTACAAAAATATAAATAAGTTTTGCATTAAATTATTATGTGAAGTTTTAAAGGTCAAACAAGGAATTTTATTTTTGTTTTTCTATATGGAAGCATATGCATTTGGTTTCTTTGGAAGAAAATGATTTATTTATTTATTTTTTTAAAAATAGGTCACCATGTGATGGTTTGAACTTGTAACTTTCTATCTTTCATTATATTTTTATCATGTAGCTATTTTAGACAATGGCCAAGGAAAAATACACAAGTTTAGTTTGTGGACTACCTTTTTATTTACCTCTAAGGTTTCAAATACTAGTTATATGGATTTTGGGTGGATATGGAAATGAATTTGTTGGGTTATTATTACCCTTAAAATGCCATCATTTTACTATGTTATTTATTGCATAGGTTTTGACAATCATTTAATTTTGATTTTTAATCAAATCATTCTTATCTATTAGATTATGGATGTATGTTTTGTGCACTATTATAATCATTTCATAGAAAATATTAAGGGTCATTAGGGTTTTATTTTAAATGTTGATTTTATTTTATGATTGAGTTATGATTTTGATTTTGAGTCAATGTAGATTGTCAGTTTCTTTACTTAATTTTATTAAAAATATATTTATTTGTCAAGTTATTTGTGACTGCAAGTTGTAATCATGATTGTTGGAAATTTGTGTGTGACTCTTCTGGGGGTTTACTTATTACATGAACTCATTTATCAAAGTTATATTTTTTTACTTAAGGGTTAAGGGTTTACTTGGCTACATGGATTTATTAATTTTTGATTTAATGGCTTGTATTACTTGATGGCAGTGTTTTATTATTTTAAATAAGACTACTTGGGTATTCAACATTTTTATACTTAATGACATTGTCAGTGGTTGTCTTGATTTTATTTCACTATTATTTAAGTTTTTTTTTGAAATAATACTATACATATTCTTGGTTTCTATAAATAATGTATTTGTATTTACTTAAAATGTTGAATAAAATAAAATATAGGTATTTATGAGTGTAACCAATTGGTCAAAAATGTAAATCCAAATATATGAAATCTCAAATGAAGAGCTATTGCATTTGAAATAAATGAAAGGGTACTATTTTTAG
Source organism: Torreya grandis (assembly GCA_037957365.1). Lineage (NCBI taxonomy): Eukaryota > Viridiplantae > Streptophyta > Pinopsida > Cupressales > Taxaceae > Torreya > Torreya grandis. The sequence continues at coordinate 1,334,628 of JARHVA010004149.1, read as the reverse complement.
TAATCAATAATATAAATGCTATCCTTAAGTTGTTTTTCATTAAATTGGTTATTATGATGTCAAAAATTAGATTGTTTGTTGTGTCCTTTATCCATCTTTATTCAACTACCTAGATCTACATCCAAGTGATGGTTGGGGTGGTCTAGGGCCACTTATGGTTGGGCTCATTAGGACTAGAGAGGTAGATATTGATAGTAGAACATATATACAAAATATTAATTTTCTTATACTTTTTTAGAATGTGCATCCTTTATAATGTAAGTTAAGTTGATGATACTTGTTTTGTAAAGTGAATCAAATGAGTTTGGATATTCTATTGTATGATCTTCATTGATAAAAATTAATTCTTTGAGTTATTTTATTTACTGATATTGTCATGTTTATACTTCATATATAGGTTTATTTGGTATTTAAGTTGATTTATAACTTATAAGTTTCATTTTTCTCATCTATCTTGTTACTCAACTCAGTAAGTTGTACATAACGCTTTAAGGAAATTTATTGTTTCATTTAGATATTGTTGAAACATAACCTTAGTGTAATTTATATAATAAAAAGTTGTCTTCATAAATTAATGATTTTGTAGCTAAAAGTATTAAGCTATAAACTATTAAATGAGGTTTTATTTATATGGTATTGAATGGACTAGGCGCCTTCATTTAATATCCTTATTTGACAATGAATTAAGTAAAATTACTTGTTAGTGGTAATTGAATAGTTTCATGCCATTCATTTATTAAGTTAACTATGGATGGTTTTATGAGAAGCATGCCCTCATAAAGAAGTAAATGGTTATTATTGTTAATTTTAAAATTTTGAATTAAGGTGACTGCATTACCTTGTTCAAAATACTCAAGAATATATAGTTCTTATATTAAGTTTTTAAATAGATTTATTTCTTTATAAATGATAAAAATTTAGATTTTGTTAAGTATTAATTATTAGTCCAGATACTTAGATGGATGTTTCAAAATTGGAATATGATATTCTTTGTTGATCTAAATAAATAACTACCTTGCTCTATTTGAAACCTGAAGATAAATGAAAATAATTGACATTAGTCAATGATATTTAAATGAAATCATGTTTTATTATTTGTTATAGAAGGTATACCTTAAGTGATACTTGGAAATGATAAAAATAAATTGGACTCATTTCTTTTGAATGCTTTATTTTTTAGTCCTAACTTGTAAAATAATCTTGAGGTTAAACGATAATAACCTAAAATCAAGTTAATTATTTTTATATACATTATTAAAAATGAAACAGTAGTGTTAAATCATGCATTTAATTGGGAGTAACGCATAATATTTATGATCACAAACAATCAAGTATAAATGAATCATATTATCATGAGTAAATGAAATAATCACAAGGATTAATGACAATAATATTCTTTTTTTAAATAACTAAGTTGAATTAAGTATACTTAAGATTCTTAAGGACTAGATGTAAATCATCTAACTTGTTAAATAGACTAAGATCAAATGAAATTTTTGGTACCTTCTCTTGAAGTAAAACAAAACTAGTCTTAATTTTAATTATGGGTGGATGGTATATTTTGTGAATGTTCACATGAAAAACTTAAGCATGGTTGTTGGAACATAAAGATAAAAATAAATTTTATATTACTATAACCTAATGCATTTACATTTCTCGCATATTAAACATGTGATGCACATGGATTGGAAGAAAGGGTTTTATCTCTATTCTAAGGTTTTTAGGATGGTTAATGGGAAACATGCATGAAGTTAATTTGAAAATGTTATTTGATGTGATGGCTACTTGTGTAGTTATGTCCATCATGATGAACCTAATGAGATTTGTCTAAAACTTAAGAACAAACAATTGAATCTAATCTAAATATGGAATTAGTGATGGACCATTATACAAAGGCATAAGTGTGGAGATCCTTATGATGATAATGGTACAATGATAACATGGATAACACTTTTGTATAGTTTTATTGGTACTAAAGCTAAGTGAAATATTTTGATAGAAACTATTTAATATTGTATTATTTTTGGAAATAGTCCTTCTAATGTCACCAAATTCTATTTGAATGTTTAGTAGATATTGATTATGAAATATTAGTATGCTGATTCTTCTATTAAATCTGTTTCTCCATTCATAATTGATTACTAAACTCCTTCTTGGCCTAGCCAATGAGATGCAGACTATTTTATGGTTTGTATAGGTACTCAATTGAGTTTATAAATTGGTAATGACTTGGTTAGGAAGGCCATATAAAATGTATATAGATAGGAGTGTGTGTTTATTTCCAATACACTAACTTTCCTCTATCCAAGTGTAAAGTGGGTAACAACTTCCTAACAAATCCAATAATGATTTATTGACCTAATCTAGTTCATGTGTTAGTTGTAACACAACTATGGATCTCATTATATTTTACATGCTAACTCTATTTAAAAACCTTGTAAAATAGTTTTGTATCTCCATGTTATAGTTTTTTTGGTGGTTATTACATATATCGCATGTTCTTTATCTAATAAGCTTGTGTTTTCTACATCTCTATTTTTATTTTAATTAATCAATTTATAATTTCAATCTTAAATATAATTTTTTGTATTATTTTATCACTTATCACACAATTATACCTATATTGACATTCTCTAATGGGGTTTCCAAGAACCTTTGCTAACAATAGTGTGGTGAGCATGGATCTTCTATTTGAAACATGTTGATATGGTTACCAGAGAAAATGATTTAGAGAGATCTCTAGATGAAGGAATCCACAACTGTACATAAGAATAAGTAAAAATAATTGGGAAGTTTGTGAAATGAGTTATTTAAGAGCTTATACACAAATAAATTATGAAACATTTTGATGCAAATTATTTGGATTATTAGCTACATGGTTATCCATAGTGGAGTATTATTATTTTTATCCAAGGACATAATTTATAGTTTGGAGGAAATAAAATTTAGATGACCTATGAACTTTAGATACTATCTGGACTCATACGGTAGATCATTAGACCAAGACTACCATCGATAATTGCATCAAAACATTTACTATACAAAGATATTTGGATTTTGAAGTTGTATAGGACTTATTTTTTGAAATAATATGAAGAAAGTTAATTCAAAAACTACCTACTTTGATAAATATGTTGGTTTTTAAAAAGTTCATGGTGCGTACCCCTACCAACATGGAGTAGTCAATGTATACAAATAACATTTGTAAATTTTTATAAATTAATGATTCTTTCTCTATTGTAGAAACTTGTCAAGTCTCAATCTTTCTAAGTGCATGCCTTAAAGGGTACACCAAGAAAGGGGTAGGAAGACCATTAGTTCTTCACAAGATTGTTATCCCCTATACCACCACCTGTTATCAATCTATCCTTCTCCTATGAACTTTCCTAACCCTTATCTTCTCTCTTGTACACTCTTCCAACCATTTATCACCTTCAATAGCCCCTCCCTAAGCCTAAAAACCTTTTTGATGGTTTACATTACACTCTCAACCCCATTGACCCTATATTCAAATTGGTAAAACACATTAAGGGTCTAGGTCGGCCAAGTACTAACCTAGACCAAAACCTAATTTGTTTTAATCAATAGTGATATAGAGTCAATTAGGATGACCCTATCAGATAAAATTTAGAAAAGTTTTAGTGTTAGATTTAACTATATAGACAAATTATTTTTTCCATTTATTAGAGTGACAACATAGTTAATTATTCATTTGTGATTCTTTACATTCTGTTCTTCCACCATTCTACTTGAAGAGTTATAGACTAGGGTTTATACTTAGATAATAATCTTATCTTATGGAAAAGTCTTGGATGCTTTGGCATTTCTTAGAGATCCTTACAAACCACAACAACCTCTTGAGAAGCACCTTTGTCCAAGCGAGAGATTCAATCTCAATGGGTTCATCTTCAAGGTAAGTATGTCTAACTTTATTCTATTTTAGTAGGTAAAAGTAACATAAGTAATGGATTTTGAATATATTACTCTCTCCATGCATTAGGGTCCTACATATACATAGCTTAATTAGGATTCTCTTATACATGTTTACTTTTTAAATGCTTATTATCTCCATTTTTTTCCACAAGTTTTGGTGAGCACCATATTAGACTTTACTTGTCATTTATTTAGGGAATATGAAAACATAAGACCTAACTAGGGTTATTACATAGTGTTGTTTGACTAGAGGCTTTATAACCCTCTCTAGTGATGTTATTTTGATAAGATATACCTTGGTTAGGTCTAGTGGATCCATCTTGGTCATGACCCAAAATATATAATGTATTAACAATCAAAAGTGTAAGTAGGATTTATCTTCTCCAAGTTAGGATTGATTAATAGATCGGTTTTATTTCCCTTTGCATACATTATAGTGAAACCAAAATGAATAAAACCCTTGTAGGTTTTATTTTATGATTCAATTTTATTATCATATTATATTTTTCTATTTTTCTAGTATTATATCGAACTAGTCGATATAGTTTTAACAAAATGTGTGTAGGTTCAACACATAATTGTTCTAAAATAACTCTATTTTGTTTATGTAGGTCTCCTTAAAATACATGTTATTAGACTAATTATTTTAACACAATATTATTTTTTATTTATATATTTGCATACATAATCAAATCATCCAACTCTATACATAATTCTCTTCTTTTAGCATATAGGTCTACAAACATAGTCAAGCTAGTGACCTCTATTCAAAAATTCCTTTCCAGCACATAGGTTTTGAAAACTTCATCGAGCCACTCGAATCTATTAACATAATTTTGAATCAACATTTGAACATCATAGCATAAAATTTTGTAATCTAAACATATTAAAGCCCATCAAGGTTCATTCTTTCTCTCTTTGTCATTTTAGCTTTTCCTTTTAAGTACTATTTTTAAAAATTTTGAAGTCTATAAAACTATAACCCATATCCAACTAGGTCAACCTACTCAACATAGTTCTATAGTCTATCTTTTACCTTGAAGACATAGTTGACCTATTCAACTATATTCTTCCATATCCTAATTTTATAGAATAACAATGACCCAATTGACTTTGTTTTGTAATTTTTGCATATAATGTCACTGAAACTAACTTTGTACTTTTCAAAATAAATAAATTAACCTCTTTTTATTAGTAATTAATTCACCTTTACTTTTAGTTGCTTACGTGCTTAGAGTAATGAACATAGTGTAATTAGGTAGTTTTTAATTTACCAATTTAGTCAAACTATTTTTCTCTTTTTCAAATAAGTTTGAGTCAATTTACATTCAAAAAGAATTAAATGTTTATCTTCCCAAGGTTTACCTACTTGGATTTCATCACCAAGGGTGAATCCACTTGGTTTTCTAGCTAAGTATAAATATATGGTTGATGGTATATATTGGCAAAGTACCCAACATCCTTATCACTGTGAGATTGTGAAGTGAGGGGGTAGGCCCCAATACCAAGCTAGTAGCATTATCAATACAAATCCCTTTTAGGATAAATGTTCTAAAATTAACCTTACATTTCTTTCTGGTTCCTCATTATAACCAACTTACCTATCACATTAAAATTTAACTTCATTATAAATTAATAACACTTAAGATGACCCATTAGTTAACATTTACTTTCAATTTACTAGTTACTCTTTGATCATTGTATGTTTTATTTTAAAACTTGCATTATCTAGGATTGGTGCAAGGTTTGTGTTGTGTGTTCCAATTAGATTAATTATATTGATCCAACTGATTGTGTGCTTACTTTTATTATCTTAGATATTATATTGAATTTTTTTTTATCTTTTTTAGAACACTATCATTTCTATCAACATAGTATTTTATAGACTATTTAGCATATCTACCTATAGTACACATCAACCTATCATATTATGTCTCTTTATATTCTTGTTCAGTCCCTTATCTAAGTGGTACATAGTTAACCTATCTGACTATGTATTCTTATTTCTTGGCCTATTTCCTATTTAGTAGTAACTAAATACACTATCAACTAATACAACTATATCTCTTTAGCCTATTTTAATTTCATCCCTTACAACACACAGTTGACCAACTCAATTATGTCTTTTTATTTTCTTAATTCTATGAATTTTATTCACACATTTTATCAACCCAGTTGACTATATACCTATTAGCTGACATTATTCTCTATCTAGCTGACTCTATTTTTATTTTTCATTATTATTTTCTAATCTCAAATTATTTCTTCAAGCAATATGAAATAACCTATCATAATATTTTTAGACAATCTGAATCCATTTAAACACTATATGGGGTGCTTTTTTATTCCTATTTTTACTTCCAAAGAGTATTATCACTCTTGGAGTACCTATTACCATCCCTCATATTTTGATTGTAACATGGTTCAAATCAATCCAATAGATGAGATTAGTGGATCAGAAACTTTTCATACCTATCAAGACAATTACCATACTCAAACATCTCACCATAATGTGAGGGCAATTGACACAAACATATTCAATAATACTATAGGTAATATACCACTTATAAATGTATTGTAACCAAATATTTCACCCTATAAGAGGTTATTTAGGCTTCTTCCAAATTCAAGCAACATGGAAACATTTCCAATTATGTGGGTGTACCTATATCAAAAATGATCCTCTAAGTTTAAGGGCTAGTTCCCTGAATATATCATGCAATGTTTATCACTTAATCTACTACTTATTTATGGGGTAAAAGAGTTAGAAAATGCATAAATTGAACATACTATAAATAAGGTGATGTACCAATAATATCTTCCACATGACCATCATATTTTCTACCATAATAAAACAAAGTATACAAGCTAGTCTCTAAGTCTCAATGGGTTCTAACATGAGTATTTCAATATAGAGGTGAGGTGTCAGAAAAAATACAAGGAAAATGAGATAGAGGGAAGATTTCACACTCCTATTAAAATCATACAATTGAAGATACTTTACATGTTAGACTACACTCTATATGACTTGTTAGATTAAGAACTCTTTCTCAGACATGAAAGGATTAGGGAAGGAAGGATAGAGATTTATCACTTCTCATCACCATACATCACTCATAGAATTAGAAAATTATTCAAAACTCAGAAAAGAAACTTGTATTAATGTTCAAAGGGATAATATAACATCAATCCAGTAGGGCTTCACCATATATGTTGTGGAACTTCTTTATAATAGCTTAAGAGCTATACTTATAAAAGAAAGGCCATAATAAAAAGAGGTACTTGGTGCTTAAAATGGGAATAAATTAATTCAAATATTTGAACTATAGTTGCAATTACCTCTACAAATATGCTCATTCAAACCATTTGATTAATCTAGGTCACCTGAAGTGGCTGCACAATTACATTGTTCTCCCCTTGACACTACCTGATGGTTATAATAATAGGATCAAGAATTCCCACTAGGTTTAGGCATCTATTAGGCTATAACAACTAGATAGATTTATTAGGGATTTATCCTGATGCTAAACCACTCCAAACTGGTGTGTTGTGATGTGTGCCTAAGTGAGAAGAAAGGCCACTTTCTTGTAGATATCTTTGGTGGTTGCCATTAAGTTCTATGTGTCTTAATCTATAGGTCATAAATGGAGTTGTTTGATCCTAAAATATCTTCTCTTATCCCCAACTAAAATGTTCTCAAGCTTGGCTCTATCATTCTTACTTTCCTTAGTCAAAAATTGACTCTTCAACCTCTACCTAAGTCACTTGTCTCTCCTTTGTTCTAATTGGTCATCAAGAATTGGCTTGAATCATTGATCCCATGACTCATCTCACTCCATTGTATTTTCCTATCCATAGATGCCCACAATCTATTGATATTCTACTAGGACCCATGTGCTTTAGACCCTTGTACTCAACTCATTATCTCTTTAGATTTGCTAACTATTTTGACCTATTTATGTGTTATTGATCTAAAATTTGTGATTGAATATGCATCATTGATCTGATGGACCCACTATTTGAAATATAACAACTAGTTCATAATCCTAAAATTAACATCCCACTGACCATCATTTGACATTCTATAGAAGGTGATTGGCATCCCATGGGCTATCAAATTTAAACATAGATAGATTTTTGCTCGAGCTTTATTTTAACATTAGTGAAAATGTCCTTGGATTTTCAAATCAAAATGAATAGTTAAAGGGGCTTGAATTTGACATCTGTAGGGCTCCTCAAGACCTTTTAAAATTAAATAGCTATTTCCTTCAGACCTTTTGTTAGACAATTCTTTTGGGCTTTATGTGGAACACTTTTTCTAAAGTAATTTTTTGGCCTTATCCTTACCTTGAATAATTATTGAAAACAAAATTCTTGAAATAATTAATTTATTGGTCATTTGCCCTCTAAAATGTGCCCTTCAAAACTTTGACTTGGTCCACTTGGTTGTAGAAATATATCCTTAAAAAAAGTGCATGGGATACTTTATCAAAAAATGCCCTTTAGAACCTTGAACTGGACAATTTTATTGAAAAAAGTGTCCTTTAGGGAATTATTTTGAGATAATTTACTTGAAAAAGTACCCTTTAAGATTTTTTAAAGGACTAAATTCTTAGAAAAATACCCTTCAAAACTTTGCCTTGGTCATTTTCTTGAAAGAAAATATCCTTCAGAAGAATTGCACTGAACCTTTTGGTGAAGAAAAGCATCCTTGCGAAAAAGTGTAATAGACCACTTTCCTATATAATTTCCCTTTATAACCTTGAATTGGACCATTTTCCTAAGAAACATGCCCTTTGGAAAAACTATTTGGTGTACTTTCTTGAAAAAGATATCCTTCAGGGAAATTATAAAGGATGAATTTCTCAAAGATATATCCTTTGAGAAAAGTGTTGAAGACAACAAAAATACCATTAAAAACCTCTAAAAAGGACCCTTTTAAAAATAATGACCCTTTAGGGAAATTATTTTAGCTAAAATGTTTGAAATAATTCTTGACACAAACAAAATGTCTGAAACACAACTCCTGAAAGAATTCTAACACTTAGCCAAATAAAGTGGGACAAAACTCCTAAAAGAATAAATCCTTGTACATTTTTGTGTGTGTTTTATATGGATAACTTCCTTCAAAGGAAATATGAATGCTATACTTAACTAAAATTTGGAAAATTATGAACTTAGTCCTTTTCTGGACCTGCTCTTGTAATTGCTCAACACCTTCAAAATACGCTACTTGGATATATTATCAAAATGACTATTAAGATACCAAAAGACACAAGGACTAGGATAGGCCATGACCCTCTTAAAATAACATATGAAATGACATCAAACAAATCCACAACATACCCTATGAAATTATAAAAATCCCCTATATAAGATTTTGACTGTAAGGGGGTTGACCTATTTTGGGTTGTGGGAAAAATGGTCAACATTTTTGGTGATTTCCCAAGGGTGGTATGATTATTATGGAATTACCAATTACTTAATCCTATCCATTAGGCTATGTCATCATAATTATACATTTTGGAAATATAAACTAATTTTGGAGGAGTTCCTTCTAACTAGGAATATGTAAAATATCGTAAAGGGAAATGGATGTTTTAGTACTCTTCAAATAATGTACAATGTTTAAATAAGATATACCTACTTTCTTATGGGATCTTTTAGGTAGATAAATACTTGGAACTTGAGGGATAGGGACAAGCCTTACCACATTTTGACTTGTTAAAGGTGTAAAATCCTTTAGAACTACCACATAAGCCTTTGGAATGGTTGCACTTGTAGCTACATCTTATTACCTTATAGGGTGGTTAGATGAGCATGCAAGCATGCTATTACCATTTACTAGAGATCTCTTCTTGGCCCTTGTATTTTATATAATAAAGGCTCTTTAACTTAGCATAATGGTGTCCTTAACTATAAAATTGGTGAATATTTCTCCTTGAGGTTGTCAACCTTCATTAGCTTGAATCATCACCTCATATTAATTTGATAGAAGGGGAGTAAATACCCATTGAGATACTAGAGCTTGCTCTCCATTTTGATTGACATCCATGAATTGGTCTTACTGCTAATCTTCTTCCTACACTAAATCGTTATGAACTGGTACCATCTCCTTTGCATTGGTGTTAGAGTTATGATTGTATGTATTAGCAAGCCTATTTGGATTAGGCTACCATTAGAATCTCTCTCTTTCATATCATTGACCATACTATTGCTGATAGGGGTAAAGGTTTTGAGAGGCACCTTTTTATATGTTATCTTGCCTAAGATGAACTCTTAGCCTCTAAATTTTTACAAATTTTTCCATGACATTATCCTCTTTCTTAGGAGTAGCTCTAGGCTTGGTATTTATGTTAGGAGTTTGAGCCACATTTTAAGCATCAGTAGAAGCATGAGACAATAGAGGCATATACACTTTAGGTGATAATATTCTAGCTTAGATGAGACTATTCTCAACTTTGATGAAAAGATCATATGCTTTAGGGTGGCTGGAACCACCAATAGATTGAATCATGACAACAATTTTAGTCCCAATGGCTTTCAAATAAGTAGGGAACACAAAACTAGCAGGTGGTTTGCCAAGTCTTCTAAAAATTTTCATTGAAATCATGCACTATCTCATTGGTCCCTCTTTTTACCATGTTGAGATGATGAATGAGAGAGGCATGGTCACTTTCATTCCCAAAAATAGAAGTTAACAACACTCTAGACTCATCCCATGTTGTGATGCATCCACATTATAAAGTCCTATACCAATCAAGAGCCTTCCCTTTAAGGGACATGGCAAGGAGCCTAATGGAAATGTTCTCTTAGACAATATTATGAAAACTATAAAATTTAGAGACATCTCTAATGTGCTCACTAGGTGTAATATGACTCTCACTATTGAATGTGGGCACACATTTTGTGGCATTGGAAGGGATGGCCTTATATACATGAAGTTGAATGGGATTATCAGTGTTGAAGGTGGGGAAACCATATGGTCTAGCCATGTGTTCTTCTTCAATATTTTCCACTTATTTAGCATCTTTCTCTTCTTCCCCTCTAGAAAAATATACTCATTATTCAAAGGGAAAATTAGGCTATGGATATTGAATTGCAAGAGGGATCTCAGGTTGAATGGGTGGATTAATAGGATCAGATGGTCTAGTAGAGGATAACCTAGTGAGGACCATGAATTATAGGGATACGTTTATAACAAAATAATGGACTCAAACCATATTTACTTTGAGGAGTCACCAAATAATAGGTAGCACACCAATTTATAGCTAGTGTTTGTCAAGACCAACATTCACCTTAACAAGTTGTCTTAAAGACAATGGGTCCCATTGGGCATGCCAAAATTGTTATCACCAAATCTTACACCCTAAAAGATTTTGTTTAGGTTTATTATAGATTTGGGTAACATGGGAACATTTATAGGTATGTAGGTGTACCTATATTATAAACGAGCCTCTAGGTTTAAGGGCTAGCTCCCTAAATATATCATGCAATATTTGTCACTTAAGATACTACTTATTTATGGGGTAAAAGAGTTAGAAAATGCATAAATTAAGCCTAATCTAAAGAAGGTGAATCACCAATAATATCTTCCACATGACCATCATATTTTATACCATAATGAAGAAATGTATACAAGTTGATCTCTAAGTTTGGATGGGTTATAACAAGAGTATTTTATTTAATATAGAGGTGAGGTATGAGCAAAAATACAAGGAAAATGAGCTAGAGGGTAGATTTCACACTCTAAGAACAAGCAAACACTTGAAGAGACTTTACATTCTATATTACACTCTATATGACCTGTTAGATTAAGAATTCTTGCTTAGACATGAAAGGATAATGGAAGGAAAGATAGAGGGTTATCACTTCTCATCACCATACATCACTTACAGATTTAGATAATTATTCAAAACTTAGAAAAAAAACTTTTATTAATGTTCAAAGGGAGAATATAACATCATTATAATAAGGCTTTTCCATACATGGTGTGGAACTTCTTTAAAATATATTAAGAGCTGTACTTATAAAATAAAGGCCACAAAAGAAAGGAGACCTTAACACTCAAAAGGGGAATGAATCAGTTCAAATATTTGAATCATAGTCATAACTATCACTGAAAATATGTTCATTCAAACCATTTGACTGATCTAAGTCACCTTGAGTGGTTGTAAGATTACATCATTTTCCCTTTGACACTCCCTAATGGTTACAATAGTAGGATTAAGCATTACCACTAGGTTCAAACATCTATTTGGTTAGAATAACTAGATCAATATATTAGGGATTTATTTTGATTCTAAACTACTCTAAATAGGTGTATCATGATGTGTGCCTAAGTGGGAAGAAAGTTCACTTTATTGCAACTAACTTTGGTAAAGGTCATTAAGTTCTACATGTATTACTCTATAAGTCCATAATGGTACAATCTAATCCCAAAATTATGCTCTTGGCCCTAACTCAAACATTCTCAAGCTTGGATCCATCATGCATGCTTACCTTAGTCAAAAATCAACTCTTTCACCTCTACCTAAGTCACTTAGCTCCCCTTTATTTTGATTGGTCATAGATAACTGGCTCAGATCATTGATCCCATGACTCATCTCACTCCATTCGATCTAGCTATACATAGATGCTTGTAAGCCATCAATCTTTTGCTAGGACCCATGTGCTTTAGACACCTATCCTTGACTCATTAGCTCTTTGGATTCATTGACTAGTTTGACCTAATTGTGTTACATTGATCTAGAATTCATGATTGAACATGCACTATTGATTTGATAAGACCCATTGTTTAAAAGCCAATGGCTAGTTCATGATCTTAAAATTGATTTCATGCTTACCATCATTCAATGTTTTATAGAATGTGATTAATGTCCTATAGGTAGTCAAGTTTAAACACAAATACATTTTTACTCGAGCTATATCTTGACATTAGATTGAATGTCCTTGAATTTTCAAATCTAAATGGATAGTTGAAGGGGCTTGAGTTTGATGTCTATGAAGTTGCCTAGGACCTTTTAAAATCAAATGTCTATTTCCTTTAGACCTTTTCCTAGAAAATTCTTTCAAGATTTATGTGGAACACTTAAAGGAATTCATTTGCATTATCCTTGCCCTGAATAATTATTGAGGAAAAAATGCCTAAAAGAATTCATGTCTTAGTCTCTTTCCCTCTAAAAAGTGTCCTTCATAACTTTTACTTGGTCCAACTCACTATAGAAATATATCCTTTAGATAAAATGCATGGGACTTGGTCTACCTCAATGTAGAAATATATTTTTTAGAGAAAATACATGGGACACTTTGCCAAAAAATGCCCTTTGAAATCTTGAAGTGGACCATTTTCTCAAAAAAGTGCCCTTCGAGGAAATTGTTTAGGACACTTTACTTGAAAAAAGTGCCCTTCAAGATTTTTGTAAAGGACTAACTTCTTAGAAAAATACCCTTTGAAACTTTGCCTTGGTCATTTTCTTGAAAGAAAATATCCTTTGGAAGAATTGCACTGAACCTTTTGGTGAAGAAAAACACCCTTTGTAAAAAGTGTAACAGACCACTTTCCTATAGAAGTGCCCTTTTAAACCTTGAAGTGGACCATTTTACCAAGAAATGTACCCTTCAGGGAAACTATTTGGGGCACTTTCTTGAAAAATATATCCTTTGGGGAAATTGTAAAGGATCACTTTCTCAAATATAGATCCTTTAGTAAAAGTTTTGAAGACTTTAGAATTACCCTTTGGAACTTTTGAAAAGGACCCTCTTCAAAACAATGACCCTTCAGGGAAATTGTTTTGGCCAAAATGTCCAAAACAATTATCGACACTTGAACAAAAAGTATGAAACATAACTCTATAAAGAATTCCAACACTTAGCTAAATAAAGTGGGATAAAAATATTTAAATAATAAAGCCTTATACATTTATTTTGGGCTTCATGTGGAGTACTTCCTTTGAAGGAAATTTGAATGATATACCTAACCAAAAGTTGGAAAAGTACAAACTTATGCCTTTTTTAGACCTGCTCTTGAAACTACTCAACACCATGAAAATATACTACTTGAATATATGATCAAAATGATTCTCAAGACACCAGAATACATAAGGACTAGGCTAAGTCATGACCCACTTAAAATGGCATATGAAATGACATCAAACAAAGACACAACATACCCTATGACATTATAAAAATTCCCTATACAATATTTTGATTATAGGGGGTTGACCCATTTTGGGTTCTAGAAAAAAATGTCAACACAACACTCCCCTTAATACCGATTTGGGGAATCCTCCTACCAACACTAACCCACCAATTGATACCACTTAGATTCTTGCATAGATAGTATAATAAATGAGCATAATTCAAACATTTAATACCTCTTAAATGATGCAACTACAACATCATTTGATCAATAGGGATAATCAATATCCCATTCTTCTCCCCCAAAATAATCATAACTTTATTCCTCTACCTCTTAGAAATGCCATGAGGAATGTCATCCCCCAAACTATCATGCATATTAAGATGCTTCAACACATCCAAAATGAGCCTTTAGCCCCTTTTATTATTTCTATTGATATTGGTAATATATATCCAACTATTAAATATGATAGGACTAAAAACCCTAGATATTTTTTTAAGGAATCCAAAAATCTTTACAAGAAGTGGATCTAAACTAATACTTTTTCTACAACTAAAATTTTAGTCAAAACTTTCACTAGTGATGTATTATAATGGTATAATTAACTTTCCCAACATTTTATATGGTAGAAAGAAGATTTAGTCAATCCTCTAGTTAAATATTTTCAACATAATGATCTTCCAAAATATTGCCTTACTCATTTTATCAATGCTAAGCAATCTCCATCAAAGCAGCTCATGATTTTTTCAAATGATGGAAACATTTGGCTCACAAGTTTGATCACAACATGAATGATGATAAATCATTTAAAATATTCATAATAACATTAACAAGTTCACTCTAATACAAGGTTCAAACTTTATCTCCCCAAAAGTTAAATGAAGCTCTTGACCAAGCTAAATGTCAAGAATTATTAATGAAACAATTTGAACCTAATACTAAAATCATTAAAGGATAGTTTAAACATTCAACTAATGTGTTAACTGGCAATTCTCCTCAACCTAAACCAATAGTATCCAAATCTGACAATCCCCAAACTTATCACACACCATTAACTATGCATCAAATGAAACAATTTTAAGAACCCTCTAAACTATTCACTTACCCCAATAATCCCCCCCAAATGGTATGACCCTAATCAATTTTATTGGTTCCACACTGTAATGGGTGATTCCCATGAAACATGTGGAGGGCTTAAAAAATTTGTTGTTTCCTTTATTCTTGGTGATTCATTCAATCACAATGCCATGATTCAAATCTACCATCAATATTACCTTAATGCTTTTAAAAAGAAACAAGCTTCTAAAGCTTATTATTATAATAACCCAAAATCATTTTATACATCTAAAATCAATAAGCCAATAATGATAATATGTAATTAACATTGATTATGATCAATATTACACCAATTCCCAATATGTAAACATGGGATAAGATCACATATCGATATAAACCAGCGCATAAAGATCCCATAACCAAGCCTAAGAAGCCATATATGGAAGAGAAAATTCTCAAAGATACTAATAATAATCACTTAGCTTTGAAAACCAATGAGGAACCATCTCTTCCTTCTAAACCTCCAACTACTTCTCTTCTTCCTAAACCTATTTTACCTTTTAAGCCTTATGTTAGTTGTTCTTCTTCCAAAACCCATTGGAACTTCTTAGAAGAAGTCAACTCAATGCCTTACCAAATTCATCTCATGGATTTAGTTTGTACCTCTCTTTATCATCACAAGTTCCTCATGACATAACTTCAAGAAATTGAAGATCCATCTCCTTTAAAAGAGGAACCATGTTATCATGAGCCTCAACCAATCAAATTGAATACCATTAAATCCATTTTTCCCTCCTTGAAACCCTCCATATAGTTCCTTAAATAAGACATGATCAATAATGACATCCTTTTTTGAGTTGATGATCCACTCCTCTTCATCAAAATATCCATTAATACCACCCTCATTTGTAAAGTATTGTAAATGAGGGGTCTGATATTAATGTGACATCTCTTTGGCTCATTCAAAAACTTGGATATAACAAATATTATCTCAAATAAACTCATTTAACATATCATGGATTTAACAAAACTTATCAAAATCCACTTGCTTATATTTGGATCCCTCTTACTATTGGACCTAAAACTATATAAACTAATCTTATGTTCCTCGATTTACCATTATCTTACAACATACTCCTAGGATGCCCATGGACTCATCAAATGAGGGATATTTCATATTTTGACAACCAATGTATCAAGGTACTTCATAGTATCAAAAGGTATAAACATGAGTCCAATCTTAACCCATGGAGTATTCAACTTCCAAATCCTAAATTTAAATATTGAATTCCCACTATTCCAAAGATTAATAGTGCCCCTTTACCTAAATTCATCAACATGAATCTAAATTTATATGTCACTCTTGCTGATTCTAATGATGATGAACCTAATGAATTGAAAAATGCATGTAATACTACTAATCTACCTACTTACATATCAAAATGTCTACCTCTGTCCTTATTACATTGTGATCACACCATCCCTCCCATCAATGATATCACATATTTCCCTCCTCCATGTAATACCCATGAATAATCTTACACATAAGATGACTTCATATGTAATGATTATAGAGTAGATAAATTATTCTAAGATATTTTAATCATATCTCTATGTAAATTTAATGATTTAGGCATCTCACCTTCATAATTTCCTCCTAAATCACAAGCATGTACAATTTATAAAACTTATGATGATAACTACATCATGGACCAATCTCAATCACAAGACTTACATGTTCAACATTATTAGAAAACTTTAGCTCAAATACATTCTTTCAATCATGATGTTCATATCATTTCCATAGATTTTGTCATGTAACTCCTATTAATTCCCCACTTATTGATACTCCTTGGGTGGTGGAACAAATATTACCTCTCATACCTATGTAACTTCCAACATCTTATATACCTATTACCAAACTAGTCATTCTATCTAATCCTCTCTCCATCAACAATGTTAACAATAAACCAATTAAATCTGATCAATCTTTCTCTACATTTACACCTACCCCTGATATCACCCTTGATGTCAAGGCCACATATGTACATCAAATTTATTCTAAATATGACCACCACAATATAAAAATTATTGATCTTTAAGTAGATGTGGAATATTATGGCCCTCTTCTTATGTTGCCTAGTTATGAACCATTCTTGAATTTATCCATGCATGAGAACCTCAACTTCCTTGAAAACATCATAAACTTGCAAATTTTTAAGCAAAAATCCCCTCATTTTAATAACTTCATCACTAGCATTGATCCTAAAATAAATCCCATTTACTCTCTGCCTAATGCACCATACCATTTCCAAGATGGAAATGATATGTTTATCAAGGAAACTATAAGAATCAAATATGGAACCAATCATGCCCTTAACCTATCATAGTTTCTCAATAAATTACACCAACTTGACATGATAATTTTAGTTTATTATTTGATAAATATCTTGAGACTTTTGCTTGGTCCTAGCAGGACATGCTTGGCATTGATCCTAGTATTATGGTGCACAACATCATCAAATATCTCAATGCCAAACCCATGCAAAAAAAATAATAAAATTTTCCTCTTAAAGTATCCACTTTATGCCATAAATAAATAATTAAAATTCTTGATGCCAAATTTAACAAACTTGTGGACTATTTTGAATGGGTCTCAAACATTATCCTTGTTCATAAAAAAGTCACCATGGTCATTTTCATTTGCATCAATTTTTGTATCCTCAATCTTACATATCCCAAGGATAAATTCCCATTACATTCAATAGATGCCACCATCTATTCCACTACTGGCTATGAAATATTATCCCTCATGGATGTTTTTTGAGTTATAATTAAATTCACATCACCCCCAAAGATCAACATGAGATAACCTTCACCATAGAATGGGGTATCTATTACTATGTTAAAATTACCTTCAACCTTAAAAATTCAAAATATGCCTATCAATGGGCTATGACCCATATTTTTCATGATCTTGTCCATAATATTATGGAAACATATGTGGATGACTTCATCACCAAATCTAAAAGTCACACAACTCATTTTCTTTGATCTTGTTATCATCTTTGATCACCTCGTCACATCTAGTAAATTATTATGGTTCTTAGTATCTTTTCATGGTATTGATGTTGATCTTGCTAAGATCAATGCTATTATCAATATGCATATTCCTCATTCCATTCTAGATACTCATACTTACCTTGGAAAATTGGGGAAATAAGATGATTTATCCCCAAAATGGCTTGTCACATCTATTCTATTAATTCACTTCTCAAAAAAGGTAATTCTCTTGAATGGATATATCCTTATTAGAAAACATTTGACAATATGAAAAAATCATTGCTTCATCCACCCACCCTTCATCTACCCTCCAATGACCATCCTTTAATTATGTACACTTCTTCCACACTCATACCAATTAGGGCAATGTTTTCCCAACAATATGATACTGAAAGATAGTATATCATATATTATATCATTCAAGGTCTAATTTATTATGATAGTTCTATAATAAAGTCAAATGCTATTGCCTAAATATATATTATATAGTTAAAAATATCCATCATTATATGCTTTATAAAAAAACTTATGTTATAGTTCATTCTGATCCACTTTGTCACCTTTTATCTAAAGCCTTTCTCCTTAGAGACAAAATTGTTAAGTGGATGGTCCTTTTTATGGAATTTAATCTCCTCATTATCATGCAAAAAGTTGTCAAAGGAAAAACCATTACTAACCAAATTGCAACAACTCCCATACCTTCTACCGATCACCTTCAAGATAGTCTCATCGATGATAATATCCTCTATATTGAAGGTCTTAATCAAGATATATATATTAAATACTACTTCCATAATTTTAATATTGATCTAGAATCTTATAATCAAGAAGAATTTTCTATACTTATCGATACTACTAAATCTAAAGTATTCATTAAATAACTTCCCAAAATCAATGTGGGTTTACATGAAGACACTTGGAAAATTTATTTTGATGGTGCTAAATGCCTTAACAGAGATGGGGTAGGTTATATACTCATTATTCATCTTGGTAAAATTATTATTTTGGAAATTTGACTTATATTTGATGTCACTAACAACATGGTAGAATACAAAGCATTAATACTAGGCATAAGAGCAACATTTGATTTATACATTACATAACTACACATTCTGGGTGACTCTTAACTCATCTTCTAATATGATAATGGTGATTATAAATGAAAAATAAAAAATCTCATTGATAATCATCAAGTAATAACTACCATTTCCAAATAATTCACTTCTTTTACCAACGAGCCCATCCTTAGAGATTAAAAATCTATTGTTGATTCACTTTCTTCTTCAACATATCTATTCCATTTGTACCAAGTTATTACTAATTATACCTTTATTATTAAAATAATAAAGTACCCATATTCAAATTTATTTCTTGAATGGAAGAATGAAGGTGAAGGTAGATGACAATGAGGGTAAATGGTAGGTGACATTGAGGGATGATGGTATCAACACTGAATAAGGTGGGTAGATGATGTTGGTAGTGACAAAGCTCAGAGTATGTGTCTGGATGAGGATAATAGTGGCTAAGGTTGGATGGGGTTTTTTTTAAATGGAAAGACTACAAAGTTTTTTGTTGGCAAGTTAAAAGGAGATGGGGATCTCTAACTAGATTATCTAACGGTATTAGTTCTAATAGTAGTGGTTGATGTGTTTTAACAAGGCTAGGTTAAGAGGCATAAAAAGGTGTAATTCGTTGATAAGGATAGACCCAAGTCTATTTATGGTGTTGGGAAGAGTGTGAAGGAGCTTTAGTGTGGGGTAAATATGGATCTAGGAAAAGACAAGAAATCTAAAAATGTTAAAAACTTTTTGGGTTTTTAGTATCCAAATTTATCCAAGATAACCTATATTTTGAAGACATTTTGGAGTTGGATAGGTTGGTGGCAAGCAATGAAGTGTTAGATAAAATTGTAGATGGTTTTCTAGCTAGGGTTTCTCTAAAAGATGTTATGTTTTTAGATTTCACCATTGCTTTAAATCCCTTTCATTGTTGTAGTAATTTTTACAAAGAATTCATTATTCAAAACCATCCTATTGTAGACCTAGTCCTAATTTCTAGGAGCTAACTTTAGAAGGAAAAGATTTCAAAGGAGGATTTAGAGCCTGTAGAGAAGGTAAATGCAAAAATATATTTTTTTCCCAAAATAAAACTCTTAAAATGGAATTTTTGGGTGATATCCCATTAATCTTCTCTAAATCTCCTTCACTCTTTGAAAATTTTGATGCTAAACTCTCTTTGATGGATGTGAAAAAGGGGTAAAGATATTTGATTGGTATGTGTGTGGGGAAGTGACCCTCTTGGTTTTATCCTTTATAATCGTCTCAAAAAACATTGCCAACACTTCAAACTCCCTCTCTTTTAGCACTAGAAAATGGCTTCTTTATGCTTTTATTTCAATCTCCTGTAAATATGGATTTTGTTTGGATAAATGGGACTTGGATATTTGGCAAACAAGGGGTGTTTCTTTATCCTTAGACTCCTTTTTTTGATCTAGAATATTCAATGATCTCCCAATCCCCTATTTGGTCTAGATTTTATGACATTACCTTGGTCTTACAAGATGCTGATCTTTTCAATAAATTGGTTAGCAAGCTAAGAGTTTTTTTTTTTAAATTGATGATTCTATTGGGGAAAATTTAAACTAGTTAGGGTGTGTGTGTTGATAGATCTAGCCAAACCCATTCACCATTCTATCCAGATTAGCTCTTACTATGGTGTGTGGATGTGGTTTGTTAATTTGAAGGCCTCCCTTTTAGATTCTTAAAATGTAATCAAAATGATCACAAGATTACTTCATGCCCAAAAAATAATTTTCAAGGTTCTCATTCTTTATTATTGAATAAATGGGTAGGAAGATTGGGTGCCCAAATCAGGATTTATTTTATAAAATGCATTCTTCCCGTGAGCTCCCATCTATAATAGTGCTTCATCAAGGTTCACACAATTCTATAAAAGGGGAGTTTTTGGAGGCAACAATAACGCATCCTGACATGTAGGTAGCGCAAAGCTCTTCTCCCTTAAAGGAAAGAGGTGTTGAGGTTTTAGGGATAGAGCATGCTACTAATCTCTCTCCTACAGTAGTGTCTTCCCAATAAAAGGATAAATCTATTGAGGCTACTAAATATGGGGTTATCTCTAAATAATATATTTCTAACAAAGAGGTTTCATCCATATGTAAGTAGCCTTGTAATTTGAAGAACCAAAATTTCATCTTGAAAGGGAAAAGGGGAAGGAAAATGGAAGAAAAAAGACTTTAGCTTGAGGCCTAGAACTCTATTTATGGAGGCATGTAATAGACTATATAATCCTTGCATTCCAGAAGAAGAAGAAATTTGTTGGAAGATAAAGGATGATCTCTCTGGTTCATCTTATGAATTTTTTGTTTAATAGATTTCTTGATTTTTATTTATTTTCATGTATCTTGTTTTTCTAGTCGATGTATTTGGCCTTCTTGGTCTCTTCTTATGAATGGTATTAATGGTACTAGTGTTCATTTGGTTTTTATTTTTTTTTCTAGTTATTACATTTTTTAAACTAGTCTTTTCATGAAGACTGGACCCTTAGTTTATGCTCCAAAACTAGTTAAAGTTCTAGTCAAAAACTTATCGATTGTTTCTCTAGAAAAAATCCCCATATTTATCTAAAAAAATAAAATACCCATCTCCAATTCAACTATAATATTCACTTATCTATCATATTGAGGCTATCACCATTTTATAGAGCCCATGACACATAGACATCATTAAATTCCTTGAGCATCAAACCTATCCTCTGAACATAGATTCTCATGAAAAGACTTAGATTCATAAATAAGCTTTCAAATATGTCTTTTGATATAACATCCACTATTATAAAAAAACTAAAGGTACCTTGATCCATTATGTAACAAAAATGAGGTTCCTCCTCTCTTTGAACAATCACATGGGGGAATTTTTAAGGGTCACTATAGTGGACATGTTATAGCATGAAAATTCCTATGCATGGGATACTTTTGGCCTAATCTTGAAAAGGATTCCATAGAGTTCACTAAAAAGTGTAGTCCTTACCAACTTCATAATTATCTTATCCATTCTCCACTAGTTGAGCTCTAAACTATGGATTTTCTTTTCCCATTATAAATTTGGGGATTAAATCTCATAGGTAAATTACCTAGATCATAAGATGGGTATGTCTTTATCATCATAACTACCAAATATTTTACATAATGGGTCAAAGACATACCTCTCATCATTGTCACTAGAACCACTATTTCTAAATTCATCCTTAATCAAATAATTTATCATTTTGGAGTTCCCCATACTATAATTTCTAATAATGGTGGTAATTTCAAAA
The DNA here is from genome assembly GCA_037957365.1 of Torreya grandis. NCBI lineage: Eukaryota > Viridiplantae > Streptophyta > Pinopsida > Cupressales > Taxaceae > Torreya > Torreya grandis. The sequence goes on along the minus strand of JARHVA010004149.1, from coordinate 1,312,103 downwards.
ATAAAGACATGAAATACCTCTATGCTAGAGTCAAAATCTCTCATGAATTTTTGACACCCTACCATCCACAATGTAATGTCCACACTAAGGCCACTAAAAAAATCCTCAATCATATCCTTAAAGAGACAATATATTAAACTTTTATGGATTATCATCTTAATTTATATGCTATTCTTTGGGCCTATCACACTATCATATGCACTAAACTAGGCAAACATCATTATTACTAGTCTATGGTTACAAATCTATCCTCCCATTATAATTTGAGCTTCCCTCTCTTTGTATATCTCTTCATGGTATCATACCTAATAAAAATTATGTGAATCTCACCTTCATGCTCTATATTTTCTTGATGAACACCATCTATCCAATCTACAACATAATTACCAATACAAGGATCACAATGCCAAAAAACATAACAAAAGGGTTAAAATCCATAATTTCAATGTTGGTGATCTTGTCATTAAATTATATTACACCATGATGAATAAGGTAAATATGCCCAAAAATGGTGAGTTCTTTATTTAGTAAAAGGCATACTTGGTCTTAGAACCTACTACCTTCAAATTAATGAAGGCTATATTTTTAAAGGGCCCACCAATGTACAATTTTAAAAGGTATTTTGATGAGATATTTACCTTATTATCATGCCTTCTATATGTTATCTTCTTAACAATTTATATAGGATATCTACATGAGTCTCACCCTCTATAACAATTTCTCTTTCCACAAACCTTAGTTCTTTCTCTTATCCCTTTGATTTATCTTTCTCATGAGTTGCATTGTAAAACCATGAATAGGACCTAATCTTCCTCGTGAATTAATTTTATTAACTTGTTACTTTTCAATAATTATTACATCCCTTGGGTTTTTCCTTTTGTGAGTTGTAGTATAAGACCATGGATAAGACCAGGCCTTTATCACAAACACCATATTTCTAATTTATTTTATTTTCACATGCTTTTTTCACCCTTCTGGGTTTCTATTTTATGAGTCATAGCGTAATACCATGGATAGGACTAGGCCCTCCTCATAAAATCATCATATTTAATTAATTAAATGTTCCTTTTCTAAAATGTCAAGTAATGGTTATAAGTTTGATCCTTTGTTCTCAATGTTAGCTTTCATTTCTTTTATATATAAACCTTGTAAAAAAAACTATGTTAGCATGTTTCCATACACTTCCATCATTCTTATGATAAGGAATCACACTTCACTTTCATGGTATCCTTTTTTCACCTTTGTGACATTTTTTATGAATTTAAGTCATTCAAATTGTTTAATGTTTCATTCCTCTTGATTTCCTTTCCTTTAATTCCACTTTGGATAAAATAAGTTTGAAGTCAAGATAACACTTTTATTTCACATGAATTAACAAGACTCTTAAACACCATGGTCTCTAAGTTCTCTTTCTTAGAAAACAAGTCCAAAGTTTTCAAATGATAGTCATATTTATCACCCATGTTTTGTTCTCTAAATCTATATGGAGGAGGAGTATAAAAATACATCAAAAGTTAAAATCCAAATCATTTGAAATAAAAGGTAATGATCAAAAGGAACCATACAAAGTAAAAATTCCAAATCACACCAAAAGATGTGATTAATAGCACATTTCCTATCCCCAATTGAATCTTAAAATCTATAGTTAGCTTCATGATAGAGATAAGGGTCATGATGTTTGATTACCATTTTGAGTTTTCCTTTATTAATAATGTTTGCTTGTTTGAGTTTTTCAGTTATTTAGTAGCCTTAAATTTTTGGTTACCCTATTTAATCCAAAATTTTAATTTGGTCATTTGGTCCTAACTTAGCATTTTGTCACCCTAGCTTACCAAATTTAAAAGTACATCAGGTCTACATTATGCCAATTATATTAGGTTTTTTTAATTTATTTATTTTTTATCTTTAGTTGTGTATCTTTGGGTTTATCCAGATCAGTCTTGTGCCCTCCATAATCAAAGATATAAACACAAAAAAAAACCATCTAGTGATAAAGGTAAGTCAAATTAAGCATACATTAATTTTTTCCTTTTAGTAATTTAATTTTATTTATTTCATGATTTTAAATTTATTTAGCCTTAGCATTGTGTGTTACTATGTTCTTTCCTTGAGCCACCATCCTCTATTACACCTGAGTGACACATGACAAGATTAGAGTGGGGCATATGTATGAACATAATATTTGAAATATTTTATCAATTATTGATGACTTCTTTCTTACAAGAACCTATCTAGTCTCATTCTCTCTAAGTGTCAGACTTAAAGGGTGCACTAGGAAAGGGGTGGGTAGACTATTGGCGATTCACAAGATTGATGTCCCCTATACCACCACTTATTATCAATCAAACCTTCTCCAATAAACTTACCTAAGACTTATCTCCTCTTTTGAAAACTCTTAATAATGGAAGTATAATGAATGGGAGGGGGGGTGAATCAATCTTCAAAACCTTTCATTTAATTTAAACTTAAGCAATCATGAACCATTCAAAACAAACATATAGATCTAGAAAACATAAACAACTATCCACATAAGCATGAATCATAAGAACACATCAAATATGTGGGAAAAATTCAAGGGGAATAAAACCCATTAATCTTAGAAAATGGAATACAATCCTATAAGACAAAAAAACAAATTTAGTGAATCACCAAATCCACATAGAGCACTAACCCCAACTAAGCAAACACCCACTTGGTTAGGCTTTAGCAAGAACCTAATTACAAGGAAGAATAAACACCCTAGATGAATCAACACAAACTAAATCACCTAATTAATTTAATAACATTTAGAATACTATGTTTCTTAACCAAAATATGATGACCACTTTAGCTCTTCACATTCTTATCCCTCTCAAACTACCTTCCAAGCCTTTTAGCTCAATTAGGTCTCTTCAAGACTGATTAGGTCATATACCAATGATATTCATATATAAAAACACTATAATATATTAATTATAGATACTATACACTCCTATGATGGTATATAAGACATTATTATACTCAAAAATGTGTTATTTCATTTGCATACTCTCTGCTTACATAAATATGCCTAAAACTACCTTGTATATATACCATTCCTTATTCATATACCACTTAGTTGGCCATATAACCTTAAACTCTTAGGTAAGATATATAATGTCTTATGACATATTATGAACATAAAAAAATGAAATTTGAGTCCCTTTTTGTCTACTATGACTTAATTAGGCCTCATTTCTCTTTTAGGTCTCATAGAGACCTAATTGCATTAAGTTTATCTAGTAACACATTACCATTTGATACCTTAGAACAAATTTAACCTCCACAGACATAAATATTATTTCATAATAAAATCAAATATACCTTATCCAACATCCTCTAATCTCGATAACACTTTTTAGGTCCAACCACCATTTAAAACACTTCATTAACACTATTCACATTAAGCCTTTGAACACATATAAAAGTCTATCTTGAAAAAATGAAGATATCACATAATTTATCCACAAAACCATGAAAAAAATAATTTTTAAAAATACAAAAATAACTAAAAAATATCAACATATACATTAGACACGTCAACTCAGGGCATACAGTCTCAAACTCATCACTGCAACTTGCTTACTCAGAACTGCCAAGACCATAAAAAACATAGTCATGAAACATTGAAATTAAAAACTTGTATGAAAAATTTCATAGAGTTAAAATTAATTAAACTGATCCTATGACATCTCTATACCATCTTAAAATATAAACATTATATGGTCTAGTGGTAGCTATTAGTCTTATAGACCAATTTGTTGACCTCACTACACACAGACTTCACTAAGTTAGAAAAGCCATTTTGGATTCATCCTTTTCAAAAAAATACCTAACTTAAAATATATATACCAATAATTAATAATAAATAATAATATCAAAAAACATCTCCATGTACTTGTTTTCATCATTCTATCATGAAAACACATTTCAATTCATCTTCTCACTATTGCCTAGGTTTTTCACTATTTGCACCATTTGGTTTGTTACTGAATCACTAACTTGGATAATAGGTATAAATTTTTTGAGTAATATAATATTTTAAAAAATATTCATGTACATGAAACATGATTCCATACCTTATTACTCCATCTATTTGCTTACTATGTCTAATGCAACTTTTAACTTCTATAATAACTTGTATAGAAACAAGCCTATAACTCAACATTTTATCTCTCTTCTCTCTAAAAAATAAAACATGGAGGTACCTAGGATATTACACTACAAGATACAATAGCTTACCTAATAAATTAAATCTATCTTGATAAATTTTGAGCAACATCTTCAACATTAGGTCTTTATTAGGGTTCTAAGAGGGTTTAAACTAGTTTCTACTCTTAACGATCATTTATAAAGACTATAAACTAAATATAAAAATGAATACTTGGAATTTTGAGATATTAACATTACAAATCTCTCATTAATATCTTAGGTTCCCATGAAAAGTTTTGATGAGATAATGAGCACATGAAAATTCTTCTCAAGTTGAGAATCCTTCATTATAAGCACTTGAGAGACCTCCAAACAACTTTTCATGCCTTTTACTTCACATTATGACTTAAAAATGAATTAAAAAACTTTAAAAAACATACCTCACATCTGAAAATTCATATATGAGATCAAAAACCTTTAAATCAGATCATGACCCTTTATTAGGCCACACTCTCTCTCTTTGTTCTTTGGACCTTGACCTACAAACCATATTAGGCCTTAAAATGACCTTAATTCATATTTTAATACTATAAAAACCTCACTCTTATGCTCAAAATATCACTCTCATTCCATAAAACATCCACATTCCTTGATAATAGATCATGATACCTCATTAGGCCAGACAGGGTTTAAGAGAGGTCTAGATGTAGACCTAGACTGAAGGTCCTACCCCTATAGACTCATCCTAAAAATATAATGAGTATTAACATGCCTCACATACATCATAAAAAAAACTTAATATAACCATTCATTCATTTTTTCACTCATCTCACCAAGCCATCATGCTCCAACCTTCTCACAAGGTCTCTTCATGCCATGACTAGGATAAGACCACTTAAGCACTTGATCCCTTAAACTATTCATTCCATGTCATGACCTCAAAAAAACATAAAAAAATAAAATATAAGACATTATAACTCACTAATATCACCAAACCATTATCTTTCTAATGATAATTATCTTCCACAACCTCATACAAACTTAAAACCACATGACCAAGCATCATATGACTTGACATCTCTCTTTCATTCACCTAAACACATTTGAAACCTTGACCTTTGCCTTCATGTAACCATAAGACATTAGTTTCCTTAAAATTATCTATTACATTCAAATTATCTCTTACCTTCAAATGCATCTTGTCACATGGCTTCCTATGCAGACACTAGTTGTGTTCAAACATCTTTTATGACCTATACCTTTCATGTTCACACCACTTATGACAATTATAATTAAAGTAACACTCTTATGTGCCTTGAAATATCAAATACTACCATATATCCTTAGTCACCTTTAACATCAAACTTAACATTACAATCTTGACATGATACATCTTTGACATCAATGATCATTATGCCTTTGCATGATTCACCCTTTTGACATCAATGACAACAAATGGCCAAAAAAATCCCCTTTTTTCATTGATGGTAAACATAATAAAAAAAAAGTCACTTCAAAATGATGCTTTTCCAATCTACTCATTCTCTTCCGTTTGAGATAAATGATAAAGGGTTTTTGTCAAACTACCATCTAATCTTTGGACTTGAATTTCAATGAACAAGATAGAGAAATGCTGAAAAAACTCACCTTAAGCTCATACCAATTTTTTTAGATAACTTTTAGAAAATTTGAATTGTACTTGACAAAATCATTCTTCTTATCACTATGTTGATACTTCACAACATAGATATACAAAGCTCCCCCTGAGTTGACACTTCTCTTCACAAACACTAGATTACAACCACTCTCATAAATTTATCATTCACTCAAAAAGATACATCTCTCGATGGTATTCATTCTCCAAAAACTAACTCTTTTCTCAAATAAATGTGATCACACTTGCAACATCTGGAATCACACCTTCTTAAAATAAAATATCAACACATAAAATATGCAGTATTATAGGAACATGTTCTCTCTTACTCCATATATACCTCCTTAAAATGAACTTAGGTCACAGGACCACTCACTTTGTCCTTGATATGAATCAAACCTTTGATCACACACTACACCACCATATTCTTGACATCAATTAAAGAATTAAAGACTCCCCCTTTATCTTCATAGCTTGGTATCACCACATGAGTCATTAAGAATCTTAGACCATCCTCATATTCCTTCAAACATCTTGATACAAATACCACTTTGTAACATAGATCAAGCTCAATTACCAATTTCTAGAAATAAGGAACAATGTTTTTCTTACCTCTCATATACCAATAAAAATTCTATCTCTATCAACCTTCTTAAACATGTCTTCATGATAACTACAAAATTTACACTTAATAATGAGTGTCTCCATGAATCCTAAAGGAGTCACCCCTTACCATAGGGAAATAAAACAACACAAACTTATGAGATTCCTAGATCTCCAAGTTCTCACAAGACTGATGATCCTTTAGGATCTTTTTAGGCTTGAATAACTTCTTTGGATTGTCCTCTTCATCATTTATGTGGTTAGTAATATGAGTTAATAATGAACACTCTTAATACTCTTTAATATCTATTCTATGCTCTACTATAACAAAATAGTCCACTTTAGCTTGTAGATTGATCAGGACTAATCTTGACTATCTTTGGCTTCCCCATCTTAGTTTGTCTTCTTTTTTGAACTCTAGGAGATTGAATCATCTTGTTTTATCTTGATGATTCATTATAATAAAATATTTTAATATGACCAATGTTAAAACAATTATATAAAGCAACATCACTCATATATCTTGACTGATATGGATTGTGACTCCTTCCATAGTCCTATGAGTACTCTTTTACTCTATAACCAAATTGACTACATGAGAAATAGTAACCATTGAATGAATCTTCATACCTTATGGTGTTAGGATATATAATAGAATTTGTATTCATATTTTTCTTAAGGATGACCTTCTTGTTCACATTAGCATTCTCCTTATTTATCTTTTGATCTACTTTGAAATCAAGACTTGCCTTATCATTGGTATAGTTATAAATACTCAAAATATTATCTAGAGTCTCAGTGTCTCTTTTAAAATTTCTCACAGGTCTTCATGTTTCTAGTTTTTTGACCCAATATTGACTTTAAGGACTCCATTTATGATTCATACCTAGTGCATTCTTCTTCCTTAGCCTTTAGGCTAGTAATGACTATCTCCATCTGAGTTTCAACTTGATTGATGGTCTCATCATGCTCCTTGGATGTGTTACTCAGTCTCTCTTCAAATAAACCAATTTAATCTTTATATTCCTTAACTAATGATCTTATTTTTTGATTCTTCCTTATTTGGAACATCAACTCCTCTAAATCACTCACCAATTCTACATCAACGTTCACTTTAGTCTCTTCTTCAATTTGTTCTTCATCATACATAAGGCCTTTCCCTTTTGAGTGACCCTCACTATATATTTCTATAGCCATGGTCATTACTATCATCATCACTATTATATGTACTTGTATCACTTATATTAGATGAGATATTAACTTCTTTGGTATAGAAACTTCTCTTGTTCTTGAATGTCCCTTTATTACCTTCATAATTATTAAAATATTTCTTACTTTTCTCAAGATTATATACCTTCTTATCATCACCATGATGTTCATCATGTTCTTCATCATGCTCAATCTTATCCTTATTAGGATACTTAAATGCAAAGTGACCAATCTTACTATAGTTGAAACATTTGAAAGGTAACTTACCCTTATACTTACTAGATCCAATCTTCAATTTCCTAGCAAACATGGCTATCAATTCATCATAATAAATATATGAACATACCTCATCCTTGACCTTCTTGGATTTTAAATTCTTAGCTTTGAATGTTTCTTCCTTCTGGGAAGGTCTTCATTCATTTATTCTCATCTTATATTTAGATAAGATGCTATGAATCACATCCATCTGAAGTGCATTTATTATAGTATACACACCTTTGAATCAAATTTAGAAGTTAGGGATATTAATAATTTTTATAGATATATAATCTTTCACTTATCCAAGACCTCTAATGATATTAACATCTTCATCAACCCTTAATAGGTAGGATGTAATGCTCTCATCTTCCTTCATACTCAGACTTTCAAACTACCTTCTATGGGTATACAATTTAGCCATCTTAACCTTGGTGTCTCATTCATAGATAATATTTAAATTGTCCCATATCACCTTGGCTAACTCAAAATTCATTACCTTCACAAACTCTACCTCTGATAGGCCACATAGAATGGAATTCATTTCCTTGAAATTGATCTCACTTTCCTTCTTGCCTATTATATCATTTGGTGGTGTAGGAGGTGGAGTGTATCCATCCACAACTAAATACCATATGTCATATCCCATTACCATTATATATGTACTAATTTTGATTCTCCAAAATGTATAATTATTACCATTGAATAATGGATCCTTACTGGGAGAGAAACCTCAAACTTGATTACTATCCATCCTTGCTTCTAAGATATCCTTTAGGCTATTAGGCTTACTTCAAAGGACTATTTCTAATACCAATTCATGGAATCATAATTATTTATAGGGGGCTGAATTAGTCTTCAAAATATTTCTTTCAATTTACATTTAATCAATCATGAACCATTCAAACAAAGATATAGATCTAGAAATAATAAACAACTATCCACATAAACATGAAACACAAGAACATATCACATATGGGGAAAAAACTAAAGGGGAATAAAAACCAATGATATTTGTGAATATACTATAGTCATATAATAAAAAAACCAAATTTAGTGAAACACCAACTCCACATGGATCACCAACCCTAACTAACCAAACACCCACTTGACTAGTCTTTAGTAAGCACCCACTTACAAAGAGGCACCAAACCCCTAGATGACTCAGCACCAACTTATCTACCTAATTTATTTGATATAATTTATAAAACTATGCTTATCAAACAATATATTATAACCACTTCTTTATCTTTTCACACTCTTATCCCTCTCAAACGACCTTTTAGGCCTCTTTGCTCAACTAGGTCTCTTCAAAATTAATTAGGTCATATGACCTTGGTCTTAATATGAAAACATAGTGTCAAATATTAATTATATATCCTATACACTCTTATGATGGTATATAATACCTTATTATACTCAATAATGTACTATTTCATTCACATACTCTGCTTACACAAATAGGCCTAAAACTACCTTGTATATATAATATTCCTTATTCATATAACACTTCATAATCCATATACCCTTAAAAGCCTATGTCAAACATATAATATGCATTATAAAATATTGTTTACATGAATAACATGATATTTGAGTCCCTTTTTCTCTATCATGACTTAATTAAGCCTCATTTCTCTTTTAGGTCTGTCTAGTAACACGTTACCATTTGATCCCTTGGAAAACCTTTCACATACATATACATCAATATTATTTCATAAAAAAATAAAATATAACTTATAAAATATCATCTGGGCTAAATAAAACTTTTTCGGTCCAACCACCATTTGAAACACTCCATTAACATTGTTCACATTAGGCCTTTGAATACACATAAAAGTCTATCTTGAACAATTAATGATAAAAAATAATTTAGACACATAAAAATGAGAATAAATCACTTATATAGAACTTAAAATACCTAAAAAATACCACCATATACATTATACACTTGAATTTATGGCATAGAGCCTCAAACTTATCACTGTAGCTTGCTTACTCAAAACTGCTAAGACTGTCAAGAACATAGTCATGAAACATTCACCTTAGAAACCTATATGGCCACTTTCAAAGACTTAAAATTATCCTATAACATATACATAACATATTAAAATATAAACATCATATGGTCTGGTATCAACTATCGGTCTTATAGATCAAATTATTGACCTCACTACACACATACTTCACTAAATCAGACAAGCTATTTTGGATTCATCATTTTCACAACTATACCTAACTTATAATATTTTTACCAAGTACGAATAATAAATAAGAGTATAAAAAAACATCTCCATTCACTTGGTTTCATCATTTTATCATGAAAACACATTCCAATTCATCTTCTCACTATTGCCTAGGTTTTTCATTATTTGCACCATTTGGTATGTTAGTGACTGGCTAAATTGGATGACCAATTTATAAAATTTGAGGACTAGAATATATATATATATATATATATATATATATATATATATATATATATATATATATATATATAAACCTTCATAGACCTTAAACATGAGTCTCTAACTTCTTTTTTCATTGATTTGCTTACTATATCAAATGCAAATTTTGACTTCTACAACTTCTTTAGAATAACTAAAAATTTTCCCTCTCCTCTCTCTAACTAATACCACATGGAGGTACCTAAGTGATCCAAAAATTAGAAGTTTTGATTGAAAATATATATCAAGAGACACAAAAATAACATAGTAATAATGATTTCTCTGAGAAGAGATGTTTTATTACTCAAGATTGTAAATACAAACATATGCTTATCTCTAAGAAGAGATGTTTGATTTAATTTTTATGTTAAATATTAATTTATACATATTTTGAAGGTAGGAGGATGTTGTGGAATGTCACTAATATCGAGGGAGATCAAGTGGTTCGAATTCCACAATTCACAATAATATATAATTTAAGGAATTACTATTTTTAGAAACTTACTATTTTTAGACTGCACTACTAAAATTTAATTTGAGGCACTTCCATTGGGTTTTCACCTCATTATCCTTGTTATTAGCTTTCTAATGGTTCAAATAGGGAGTCAATCAGAGCTATGGTGCAAATGTTATGTCTCATAGAAGTTATATCATTAATTGTGGTAGAACCATCACCCAAATTGTCACCTAAATTATTACCCAAATCACTAAGAGAGTCCAATATAAGATCCAATAGCTTACTTGATCAATTTAATTCATCCTGAGCAATTTTGAGAAACATCTTCAACATCAGGTTTTTATTAGGGTTCTAAGAGGATTTAAATGAGTTTCCATTCTTAAAATTCATTCATAAAACATAGCCTCTCAATAAAAAAAATAATGCTTGTAATTTTGACCTAGGACTCCTTCCCATATCTCATGAATATATTTTTTCCCCATTCATTTTTTTATGAACTAAAGAGCACAAGAATATTCTTCTCAGGTTGAGAACCCTTCATTCTAAGCACTCGAGAGATCTCCAAACAACTTTTCATGCCTTTTCCTTCACAGTATGACCTAAAACTACATGAACACACTTGAAAAAACATACCTCACCTCTAAAAATTTCTACATGAGCTCAAACACCTTTAAATATAATCATGACCCTTCATTAGGACATACTCTCTCTTTTCTCTCTAAACCTTGAGCTACAAATCACATTAGGCCTTAAAACAGACCTTAACACCTCTTTTAATTATCTCAACACATCACTCTCATGATCAACATATTTATCTCATGCCATACAACCTCCACATTCCTTGAAAATAGATCATGATACCTTATTAAGCTAGGAAGGGTTTAAGAGAGGTCTAGATGCAGACCTAGACTAAAGTCATGCCCATGTAAGTTTATCCTAAAACCCTCATGAGTGATATAATGCCTCAAATACATGATCAAACAACCTAATACAACCATTCATTCCTATGTACACTCATCTCACCAACCACCATGCTCAAACCTTCTCACAAGGTCTCTTCATGCCATGACTAGGCTTAGATTATTTAAGCACTTTATTCTTTAACCTATTCCTTCCATGTCATGACCTCAATAAAAAATCAACAAAGACAATATAAGACATTAAAATTCACTCATATCACTACACCATTCACTTTTTGATGAAAATAATCTTCTACAACCTCATACATACTTAAAACCACATGACCAAGCATCATATAACTTGACATCTCTCTTCCATGTACCTAAGCAACTTTGAAACCTTAACCTGTGCCTTCATGAAACCATAAGATACTAATTACCTTAAAATTATCTCTTGCCTTTAGATTCTCTCTTATCTTTGAATTCTCTCCTACCTTCAAATTATCTCTTACCTTAAAATGAATCTTGTCACATGGCTTCCTATGCAAACATTAGTTGTGTTCAAACATCTTCCATGACCTATACCTTCCATGTTCACACCAATTATGAAAATTATCATCAAATCAATGCTCTTATGTGAATTGACATATCAAATTCTACCATCCATACTTATTCACCTTTGACATCAACCTTGATAGTATAATCTTGAAATGATACATCTTTGACATCACTGACCATTATGCCTTTGCATGATGCACCCTTTTGACATCAATGACAACAACATGCCAACACTTCCAACCATTACCAGCTTCATTATCCCCTCCCTAATCCAGAAACCTTTTTTTATGGTTTATGTTATACTATTGGCCCCATCAAACTTGTATTCAAATTGGTAAAATGTGTTAAGGGTCTAGGTCATCCCCTAGTTGACCTAGACTAAGACTTAATTTGTTTTTATCAATAGTGATATATATTCAATTAGGCTGACCCTATCAGCTTAAATTTCAAAAAGGTTTAGGGTTAGATTTAGGTATATATACACATTCATTTCACCATTTCTTAGAGAGACAATAAAGTTAATTATTTATTTATGCTTCTTTATAGTTTGATCTTTCACCATTCTACTTGAGGAGTTATAGCTTAGGGTTTATACTTATAGAATAATCTTGTCTTGTCAAAAAGTATTGGATGATTTAGCCTTTAGTGATCCTTAAAAACCACAACAACCACTTTATAATAAACTTTGGACAAGGGGGAGATTATGTCTCAATGGGTTTGTATTCAAGGTATCTCTAATTGTACTCCTCTATTTTAGTAGATAAAAGTATCACAAGTAATGGATTTTGAATATATTGATCTTTTCATGCATTAGGGTCTTACATATACATAGCTTAATTAGAATTATCTTATGCGTGTTTACTTTTTATGTTTATTATCCCCACTTTATGCCATAAATTATAGTGAGAACTAGATTATACTTTACTTTACTTGTCATTTATTTTGTGAATATGAAAACATAAGACCTATCTAGGGTTATTTCATAGTGTTGCTTGACTAGAGGCTTTGGAAACCTCTATATAAATGTATTATGGTAATATATCCCTTTGTTAGGTCTAGCAGATTTATCTTTATCATGACCCCAAACATCTAATGTATCAACAATCAGAAGTGTAAGTAAGATTTATCTTCTTTGAGCTAGGATTGATTAATAGATCAATTACATTTCTATTTGCATACAGTCACATCAAGAATTATTAGGATACATGTGATGTATGATTGAATGGTGTAGAGCTAGTAACAGAACCTAAACTTGAACCCAAAATATGGATATTGAAGAGAGGTAGAGTGAGAAAAACTTATAAGATTGGAAATAAAGTTGAGACAATAAAGAAGATGGACTAAACTAAATAATCCAAATATAACTACAAATATTATGATTAAAATAGAGGATATCAAAGAGAGAGGAGATTAAAGAGAGGCTATGTAATTTATATAAATTGGAAAATGTGGAGATTATGAAAAGTAAGGAATGAAAGGGCCCAAGAAATAAGAAGATAAAAATTGGGATAGAGAGGATATGGAACACATTGAAGAGAAAGAGGAAATTAGGATAGAAGTTAAGTTTTTAAAATATAGTGGTAGATCATAGTTATAAGGAAGGTTGTAGTTTAGATCAGGGAAGAAATATGCTCTAGAGGAAATTATGCATATCATATAAGTATTTTAGGTATAAAATCATAGATAGAAGAAGTTGAATATATATATATATATATATATATATATATATATATATATATATATATATATATATATATCATTCATTCATTTCGAGAGTATGCATCACCCAAGCCCATTTTATCATCAAAGAAGATAAAGTAAAGTGTAGAAGAAGGGACAAGTAGAAATTGTTTTGAATCAATTACAAATAAATTTTGTAAAATTAGTGAAAAAACTAAGAAATCAATAGACAAGAAGAGGCTATTTGGATTCACTTTCAAAACTAGTTTTTAAACACCCTTAAAAATTAGTGTGTAGAAGCCCATAGTTGCAGTTACAAGTCCACTAATTATTGCATTCAATTTAGGAATGTTAATTAATTTAACTCCATATAATGAGTTTTTTGATCGTAAACAATATTTATTAACCTATGATATGAAATGGCAGGTTAGGGGAATGACCACTGGAGATATAAAGAAATACAAACTCATAAGAAACTTAATAGGCTGAGCTATGGAGTCTATTTGTAAAATTACCTATGTATTAAATAAGTTAAGGATCAGTTAATTATATAATTCAAGATGAATAAGTGTTCAAATTAGACCATTCAATATCTTAAGGAGATTTTATAGTGAAGCAAAGAATCGGTATGGGAATATGATTATATATTTTTAGATGTAATAAAAAAATATTGATTTTATCATGGAAGGCAAAGATAATGTTTCTTGGTTTGTAGAATATTTGTGATTAAGAATTATATTTGCCATTATATAGTCATATTTTATGACTAAGGATGAAGCTTAAGTAGTTGAACTCTGGGTAGAACATATTAAGGATTATGGAGATGCTTCATCACTAGCTCTAAAATTAAGATGAAGATAGATACTTTTCCTAGAAATATGGATGAAATGGATGAAATTGAGATGAAGATAGATAGTTATATTTATGGTATATGGTGTGTGGTAATTAAGTACATCTTAGTAATTATTATCCTAAAATCAAATTTGAATTCTATAGCATATGCATAACAGTAGGACATGCAACCTTTCAGTGTCATTTAATGTAACACTACAATAAAAAACCATAGAGATTGTATATTAATTTTTAAAATTAGACTAATCATGATAATAAAAGTTATTATTGTATATAGTAAATAAAATAATATATCACCAATAATGTCTTCGTAGTCACAGTGCAATAGATACCTAATGTGAAGTAGTGAATTCTAGGCCCAAAGGTAGAAATGGCTAGTATGACATAAGGTGGTCTTGGGTGGATGCATTCATCACCATAATATCAAACTTAAGGTTTAGATAGATGGACACTATCATTTTAATAGTATAAATATTAGTCCTCATGGAACACTATGAGTCCTCAACATGAACACTCCAATTAGGCTCCATCATCACCCCAATAATAGTATGGTAGATATAATGTGTAACAATAACAATCAGGAGGATATGATGGAAAAAATCATAAGGTTAGGGTTTTAAATGAAATAAATGAGGTTAAAGGTAATGATACCATGGTGGATACCAATGATGTATAAATAATGAAAATAGGTAAGCTCATTAACCAATTTAATGTTTTCTATGTGGTAAATATTACCACTTTGCATGAAACTACCTGACTATTCCTTAAAGACAAATGTACTGTGTAGATTGTAGAATTTTAAGACAAAATCATAATGAATATTATCTAGTTTTATATAATCAAAGAAAAAAATCATGTGAAAAATGTAAATATGATAAATTCACAACCTAAGGAGAATAAATTCATACTAGTAGTCACAAGGTAACAATGTGCAGAGTAAGGATTGCCACTATTAGAGATGCCACTAGTTCAAAGAATTAATAAGGTTCAATAGGATAAATATTATGATATTGTAAGATAAAATGGGTTTATTTATCAAGAAATACAAGTCATATAGAACATATAATAACATAATGGATCAAAAGGTGATGCTATATTTATTGATGCACAAATGTGTGGATATATTATGCACATAATACAACAAGAAGGACTAGTGACTACATTGATAGATCTATTGAAACTATTGAGAACTCTATGAAATAAATATAGCATACTATACTCAAGTATTCACAATAAGGGAAACAACATACTGACAAGGTTATATGGTTTGTAAAAACTAAAAATCCCTAGGATGTTAACTCTATAATAGATATTGAACTTATAGGGTACGAGGTACCTATTCAAGTAGATCCTAAGGAAATTAAAATAAAATCATTCAATAGGTATATATATCTACATGTGATTATATTTTTCTATTAACGTAGAGATATAGTCTAGTTACTCTCTATCTCATTGATTATGGAAGAGTAGAATAAATTAGAGAGCTTGGAGATGTAAAAATTAAGATTGTTCACTTAAAATTGAAAGAAAATTTTAAGATAATTGACCTTAAAAAATATTATACCCATTATCCTACTTTTATTGGTAATAAATTGGCTTATGATGTTCAAATGATTATCAATATATTGCAAAATTAATTATATTTTCACCAAGGAGATAAGATAATTATGATAACCTTGAACAAGTCTCAACATAAGCCATATGTTATCCCTATAAAAATAGAGTGACCTTATGTTTATGAGGATAATATCTGGTTCAAGGTGAATTTATATAATAAACAAAACACTCTATGAGTGTTAAATACTAGTTCTTCACTCCTCAACTAGAATGTCAAGTATAGTCACAACCAACTAAGTTGTTTACGTACATACTAATTACAACCAAATCACCCCCACATCATTCTCAAATTGAATAATTTAGGTCACCCTATGTATGATTTACAAATAGGTATAAGGTATATATATTATATAATATATGGGTGATAACTATGGATTACACATAACCTACTTCAGAAGGTACTTTACCTTGGAAAGTGCCATCTTTAGTAAGTGGTGATTTAGATACACTGATGCAAAGCTTCTTAAGATGATATAAGTTGTTAATATTATTAAGATGTTAATTTTAACCATTTTTGTCTTGATAGGGTATGATATGTCCTATAGGATCCTAATGGTTGTATTAGACTCATTAGATGTCTTGAAATTGAGTGATTTTGGTCCTCTTGAAAGTTTCCCACCAAAATGCTTATTTTGAAAATTTAAATTATAAAACTTTATTAGAGTGATATATTGGGAAATTAAAAGGATGGTAAATGTTTTTTAAGCTCATATATAGGTACTATAATGTGTGAATATTGTTTATTAATGTGCATAACATGAAATAAGAATGTAAATCAAGAAAACTTTGCATATAATTGCCCTACATATGTGGAGTTGGTAAGAATGTAGGGAGTTGTTTTCATGTTTAGTATAATAAAGAAGATATAAGTTTATGTAGAGAGTATAGTGAGTAGTGGTAGAGGTAATATATAATTAAAATCTTGAAGATGATAGAGTTGTAGTGTCAAGAAATATCAAGAGTTGATACAAAACTCTACCTTCATTAAAATTTTATGTATTGAATGTTGTAATAGATTGAGATCAAGGAATAAAGAGTGATCTAGATATAATTTGTGAATGTACATGAGTTTCATGGTATGATATAAATCATGTTTTTTAAATTTATTTTTAGACTATGGATTTTATTATGCATTATATTAAGAAAACAAGTTTTGCTACAGTACAGTCCTAAAAAGGAAAATTTTTGTATATGATTGTGTAGATTCAAAAATATGAATAATTGGATAATGCATTTAGAAGATTTTTTAAATTACCTAATGTTAATGATATTTTATTTTACATATATATTTTTGTGAAAAAACTTGTCAATCCTCTACAAGTGGAAAGGTAATGGAGACAAGATTTAGAGAACTCTATTTTTAGGTACAATCAAGAAGAAAGGAAACATGGTACTTATTCAGATGATCATTCAAGAGTTTCAAAGCGATTTAAATGTCTATCATTTTAATCCTTTTGAAATATAAATAAATAATTTATTCATGTAATATTCAATTCAACCCTCATTGATACTAACCCAATCCATTAAAATCAACTCAGTGGTAATATAGCTGAGAAAGTCAAGTAAACTTGCATGGTCGATGATTGTTTGAGAAGGTTTTTGGATTGTGTCAATTATGGAAATAGTATAGGATTTTTTTTATGGTGATCCATTTGAAAGATAATAAAGCCATAAAAGCTCAATAATCTCATATAACTGTCTCACAATCCTAATGCATGCACCCAAAATTCTATAAACATGTAAGTTACACACATTTGAGGATTGAACAAGGAGATGTTAGAGTTATAGAAGTTAAGAAGAGTATGTACATACATTATCTAGGTATTTTGAGAGATTTAAGTGTATTATAAATCAAATTAGTCACTTTTATAGCCTCTCAACCTTGCATAGGTTTGTGGTTACTAGACCTAGGGTTTCTAACTTGAAATTGAAATATCTAAAGATTCAACCCTCAAAAGTCCTTCAAACTTTGTAGTTTAATGTGTATTGATAATCCCTACAAGATTTTATAGGGTTCAAGTTATTATAGTATATATTGGTATGGAATCCCATACTAGGTAAGATAGATAGGCCTAATAAGACCTAATAGGAAGAAGGGGTGTTGGTTTACATGGTATACATTAAGATTTGGGTCAAGTAATTATGTGTGAAGTAGAAAGAGGATAATGAGTATCCAAAATTGTATTTAATTAGTACTTATACTTTATTTACTAGTCAAACCTATAAGATTTATACAAAAATAGGGCTATTAGATAGGAGGCCTTAAAAGGAGAAAGTGGAAATTAGTTAAGATTTCAAACTTTTAGTTTGTGTTATTTATTTGGATGATTTTATAAATTAGAAATATGTAGGAGACTAACCATATGGGCCTAGTGTGGAGGCAAGAACCTTGAAATTAAGAATGAATCCTTTAGGCTTATGAAGCTACTTGAGAAGGAACAAACTTAATGAAAGAAGGGAGGGGGTAATGAAAATAGAGGTATTAGAGATGAAGGTGTTGGTATAGAATGAGACAAGAATGTATAGGGTGAAAAATATGAGAAGTATTTAAGAGAGAAGAAGGAATACATGTATGCATAAAGAGGCTTAGGTGCCTAGTAAGGTGAAGTGTTTGATCAAGGAATCAATTGAAAAATAATGTACCTATAAGAAAAAGACATTAAGGTTAGAGATAAGAGTATAATGAATGAATCCAATGGAATAATAAGAGCCATGTGAATATTTTTAAGGTTTTAAGTAGTGATTCTACATCAAGTGGTATCAAGTCAAGAAGATTTTGTTGGAAAATAAGATAGACAATGCAAAAATAAGAAAACATACATTTTATATGATATGTTGTCTCTATTTTATGATTTTTTTGTATCAAGAATGTGTAAAGTCATTAAGATACTTTAAAGTTAGGTCAAGTTTAGGTAAATCTCATTGAGGCTTGTAAAATAGAAGAAGACCCAAATGAGGTCAAAATAGGCAAGTAGGCAAACTTATTGAGAGAGATAAATCCAAGTGAAGCCTAAAGAGTAAAGAAAATAGAAGATCAAGATGAAACAAGAAAATAAGAAGTAAGGAAAGGCTAAAATAGAGTAACCCAAATAGAAAAAGGTCAAAGCAGACACAAAGAATAAAATATTAGATGTAGATAAAGAGATAAATGAGTGAATAAAATAGATAAGGAAAATCTTTAAGAGGTTATATCTCATGGTGAAACTCATATAGGAATAATAAAGCTAATGGTTGGGATATAATATGAGAAATAAGGTCAAGTGTCCTATAAGGCTACTCATCGAGAAAGATAAATTGATTTCCTTGAGAAAAAAACATAAGAAAGAAATAAATACCCATAATGTCTTGAGTAGAAAAGAGTTTTCAAGTGAAAAACCTAAAATGGATATCGTGAAAAGAGTTATCATTATATAAAACATAAATTAAGATAAGAGGGAGAAGGAAATGCTAACAATATCACTTAAAAAAGTAAGTAAGAGGAAGAAGAGAGTGTACATGAAAGAGGCACTCATGGAGACCTTTTGGTCTCTCATTTTATTCTCTAATCTTGTGTTTAAGTATGTATATGAAGGTATGAATAATAGTATGAAATACGTTGATAATAAGACCCTAAAATTTGCAAGAAATGGGGCAAGTAAAGTACCCATAAAGAAAGATGAAATTGAAACAAAGAGAGAATAGTTGATGGAAGTATACAAGAAAGAGACACCTTAAAAAATACCTATAACTAAAGGAAATGACAAAATAAAAGTCTCTCAGTATGTCAATGAATAAATTTAAGAAGATATATAGTTTTATGATGCTTTAGAGAGAAATCCAACAAAAGAAGGAAATAAATTACACTAAAAGGGGATGATTGAAAATAGTGAAGTATTGGGAAGAAACATAAAAATACAATAGGATATTGAGAAGGTAAAAGGAATTTCAAAGTTTTATTTTAATCATTCATATGAAAACATGATTGTAGATATATATGTAGTTAAGGAGAAGAATAAAATTGAATGATCAAAACTTGAAATTAATCATGGATATAGGATGCCCAAATGGCTCCAAAGACTAGTTGCTGAGATAAAGTTTGCAAAGCCCAAGTAAAAAGTTATGTATTATAAGGACATAAGTATAGGATATGAGGATATAACTAGAGGATGGGTACAAGATTTGAATAAGAAGACAAGATTCAATTTGGATGTAGATCATAAGGCAAATGAATCATGAATATTTTAGTCCAAAAAAACAAGCCAATGGGGTCCAAGGTAAAATAAACACATGAAAAGAAAAGTATGGGTAGACAAAATTAATAAATGTTTATAATATAATGATGTTTTAAGACATAGTGATGAATACTTGCTTCGAGAGAGCACCAGGAAAATGAAAGGTAAGAAAATTGTTTGTACTATTTTGAATGTTGGTAGTATAGAGTCATTAAATGATATTAATGCAATAGAAGATGAGGCATGAAATAATATATGTGAAATACCTAATATACAAAAAGGATAAGGATTTAAATGGACATATAAAGATGAATATTTTGATAAGCTAATGATAATGGGTGAGAATACAATTGAAAAAGAGGATACTTATCTCTTTGATGAAGCTTGTGAAGACTTCTCAAGAAGAGAGAAAGTGATAGATTAGTATGCTAAAGTATATCATAATATAGAAGAAATTTTTTGGTGATATTAGAGGTGTGTAATTATTCCACATAATTGATGAGGTTTAGATAAATTTTGAAGAATAAAAATGGAAAATAATCCCTAAGTATGATGGAGAAAGACAAGAGATGGATGATATCTAATTTTGAGAAGAAGTAAGGATATTAGAAGATCTATTTAATCCCCTAAAAGAGTTATTTTCATTAGTTGCTAGTGAATATTAGAATGTGAGGTTAATTTATGTTTAAAAAATACAATGCCTTGATGTTGAAGGGTTAGACTTGAATTTAAATGAACTAATTAAGGAAGAATACTATGAGGTGGAAAAAATAGATCATGAGAGAGTCATGGAGGTGAGAAAGAGATCATATGATCAGGGTAATGTGGTGCTTGAAGCAAGAGGAGGTGAAGTAGATCATGAAAAATATGAATAAGTGTCATGATTATAAGTTAACATGTATCAAAAATGTGTTTTGTGTAGGTATGGAAGTGTAAAAAAATATTAACTTCATAAGCATATGAAGAAATGGAAATATGAGATTCAAGAGATCATGATAAAACAACACAAAGTGAAGGGAAATCATATACTTCACGAGGAGAATCATTTGAACCTAAAAATAGGTTTGAATATGGAAGATATTAGTCCAAAGATGATCCAATAAAATAGTAACATTAAATATGCAATGAGAAAGTAAGGAGAAAGGAAAATCAGTTTGAGAACCAACCCAAGTAGTAATCAAGAAGACAAGCAAGCTAAGCCAAGTGTAAAAGGAAGTAGTCATCAAGCAAAACCAAGAGAGATGAATAAAAATAATAATTTTGAATAAGATTATGATAATAAGGAAGATTATAATGAAGTTAAATCAGAGTTATAAGGATTATATGATTAATAAGATAAATAATGTCAAAGGTTTCTATACTTCATTGAGGTTGAAGAAGATTTGACAAAGAAGTAAAGAAAGAGAATAAGACATGATAAGTTAAGAATATATATATATATATATATATATATATATATATATACAATGATAAGATAAAGAGAAATATAAGTAAAAAAAAACATATTATAGTATCAAAATAAGATAAATTATAAAACAAGGAAGAAGAGGAAAAAGTTATATTTGAGCTGAAACTCAAAATTTCCCACCTAGGGAGTATGATATAGGGCATCCTAATATGACATAAGTTGTTAATATGATTAATAGGTTAATTTTAACCATTTTTAGATTTTATAGGGTATGATATGTCTTATATGGTCCTAATTGTGGTATTATAGTCATTATATGTCTTGAAATTGAGTGATTTTGGTCCTTTTGAAAGTTTCTTGCCAAAATGCTTATTTTGAAAATTTAAATTGTAAAACTTGATTAGAGTGATATTTTGGGAAATGAAAAGGATGGTAAATGTTGGTTAAGGTCATATATATGTAATATAAGATGTTAATAGGGTGTATTAACATGAATAACATGAAATAATAATGTAAATCAAGAAAACTTTGCATATAATTGCCCTCCATACATGGAGTTGGTAATAATGTAGGGAATTGTTTGCATGTTTGGTATAATAAAGAAGATATAAGTGAATTTAGAGATTAGAGTGATAAGTATTAGAGTTAATATATAATTATAACCTAAAATATGATATAGGTAGAGTGTCAATAAATATTAAGAATTGATGCAAAACTCTACCTTCGTTAAAATTTGGTATTTTGAATGTTGTAATAAACTGAAATCAAAGAATGAAGAGTGATTTAGATATAATTTGTGAATATAAATGATTTTCATGGAATTAAATAAATAATGTTTTTTTATTTCCTTTTATAGTGTGGATTTACTTAAGCATTTTCTGAATAAAATGTGTTTTGCTAGAGTACAGTCCTAAAAAAGAGAAATTATGTGTATGACTGTGTAGATCCAAGAATATTAATAATTGGAAAATGAATTTAGAGGAGTTTTATGAATTTAATAACATTCATGATATTTTATTATACATATAAATTATTTTTATAACTCTTTTCACTCCTCTACAAGTCAAAAGGTAACCAATACAAGATTTGAAGGACTCTATTTCTAGGTACAATCAAGAAGAAAGGTAATAAGGTACTTATTTATATGATCATTTAAGAGTTTAAAAGTGTTGACAGTGTCCTAATGTCTCTATTTAATAATTTTTATCCTTTTTAAATATCAATAAACCATTTATTCATGTAATATTCAATTCAAACCCTCATTGATAATAACTTAGTCCATTATAAGCAACTCAGTGTTAATATAGCCATGAAAGCCAAGTAAGTTTGCATGGGTGATGATTGTTTGAAATGTTTATTGGATTGTGTACATTATGATAATAGTACAAGGTTATTATTTTTTATGGATATACATTTTAAATATTATAAACCAATAAAATTTCAAGAATCTCATAAAACTGTCTCACAATCCTAATGCATGCAAATATAGTTCTACAAACATATAAATTATAGACATTTGAGGATTGAACAAGGACAAATGAATATTGTAGAAGTTAAGAATAATATTTAAATACCATATCTAGGTATTGGAAGATATTTAAGTGTCTTATAAATCAAATTAGTCCCTTTTGTAGCTTCTTAGCCATGTGCATGCCTGTGGTTACTAGACCTAGGGTTTCTAACTTGAAATTAGTATATCTAAATATTTAACACTCAAAATTAATTAAAAATTTGTATTTTAGTGTTTATTTATATTATATACAAGATTTTATGGGTTTAAAGTTAGTATAATACAGACTGGTACAAAATCCTAGACTGGGTAAGACAAATAGGCCTAAAAAGACCTAATACAAAGGAGTGTTGAATTCCATGCTCTACATTGGGAGTTAGGTCAAGTAAATTTGTGTTATTTATAAGGAGGATAATGGGTATCCAAAGGTATCTTTATCTAGTATTTATAATTTTTTTACTAGTCAAAACTACAAGATTTATAAAAAAACATGGTTAGTAGAGAGGAGGCCTTAAAGGGAGAAAGTGAAAATTAGTTAAGAGTTATAAATTTGAGGTTGTGTTATTTTTTTTGGATTAGTTTTAAATTTATAAGTATGAAATTAACTTTCCATATCATCCTAGTATGGAGGCAATAACCGTGAAATGAGGCCTTTAAGCTTATGAAGCTACTTGAGAAGGAACAAACTTAAAGAAAGAAAAGAGAGTGTAATGATAAAAGAGGTATATGAGATGATGATTTTGGTGTATAATGAGACAAAAATGTAGAGGGATAAAAATATGAGAGGTATTAAAGAGATAATAAGGAACACATCTATGCATAAAGTGGCTTATGTGCCTAGTGAGGTGAAGTGTTTGATCAATAAATCAATTGGTAAATAATGTACCTGCAAGAAGGAATTAATTTTAGAGATAAAAGTAGAATGAAGGAATCCAAATGAATAATAAGATTTAGGTGAAGACTTATAATGTTCTAGGTAATGGTTCTACATCATACATATATGTTGAATTGGATCCAATGAGATTATGAGGTGCATCTTCTATGAAATATGTTTACTACCACATGATAACTACTATAATACTTCAAAACAAAGGATATCAATCAGTTAATTTTATAATTAGAGCATCATATACCTATTATTGACTATATATTAAGTGTGCTCAATTATGTATTGAAGGGAACTACTTTGACTTGATGGGTAGTTCATAGCAAAAATCAATTATCTTGGGATAAGGCTTGTAAATTTATTCAGGTACATTTTTAGATACCAATCACTATTAGGATAAATAGGAATTTTTTTCAAGAAGGATAGTGTTTGGTGTTTCATGTACATAGGTGCATAGACATATGGTTTACGTAGGGTGTGGAACCTAAGTAATGGGTGCATAAATTTATATACACTTTAGTATCACTTCCTACTACTTAGTATATACATTAGGAGCACAAGGAAAAAACTAAGCATTGGGCACAAGTTAAATAAGATTTTATTCAAATGTTTATTTTTGAAGATGAAAATACTATAGTAAAAAATTCTTTACAAAAATTAAAAATTTTTCTATGTCATGATCAAGTGGAAGACTTGAGTACAATGACAAACTCATCATCACATCAAGAAGCAAATTGTGATTTGAAGACAACTATAAAAAAATATAAGGTGAGAAAAAATAAGGAATAATTTAATATACAATATTATAATAAGATTTAATATGAGTTGATAGGGTCTAGTGATAGTGATGAGGATTTGAACTTGAATGGATTATTTTAACTAGAATGATAAGTGGAGCTACCAAAAACTCAAATTATCAAATAGACTGAGGAAGAAAAACTATGAAGTTTTAATATTCTATAACAAGGACATAAAATTCTAGAAGAATCCATTCCTAGTGAATTTAATATAATATAATAGAAGCCACTAAATAAAATTGTTGAGAATATTGAGATAGAGTCTATGCCAAAGCTTGCGACTTTAGGAGATTATTGGACTTAGAATGAAATTTTAGAAGGGTTGAAAATATTGAGGGACTATCATGAATTTTTACACTAAATTCATATAAGTGAAAGGGGCATACCCATCATTGGGGTACATGCACATTAAACTCAAAGAGTTCACAATACTTATAAATAATCACCCATATAGATTGAACCCCAACATGAAATTAAAGATGAATGATGACATGGATCACATGCAAGAAGAATTTATCATTTATCTGATATAAAATGTAGATTGGATGAGTCCCATTGTTGTGTGGCCTTAAAAATTAGGTGAGATTAGGGTATGTGGAGATTACTATGCACAAAATGATGCTTAAATCAATGACTCATTTCCTATACCCTTCACTACTGAGGTTATGCTATTAGTTAAATGCCATGAATTATATTCTTTAACACATGCATTAAGTGGATATCATCAAATTCCTATCATAGAGTAGGATCAAGCCAAAACAACATTCCTAATTGAATGAGGCTATTTTGCATACAAGGTAAAGTAATTTGGTCTAAAGAGTGCTCCAACTATATTTTTTAGGGATGTGGTGACTTATTTAGAGGAATTTATTCATAATTTTATATAAGTTTATTTAAATTATTAGGCATATTATTTTTTCAAATATTACTTATCCAAATTAAGACTAATGTCAAAATGTTGTAGAACTCTAATAATTACATTAAATTTTAAAAAATGTTTACTTTTTTAACCATTAAGTGTTCTATTGGACCATGTAGTTTTTAGTAAAGTAATTTTGGTTGATCAAGATAAAATCATAGTCATAGTGGGTCTACCACCTCTGAATATTTTACAAAAATGTAAGCATTTTTTAGTCATACAGGGTACTACAAAAAATTTATCAAAGGCTACACAACTATCTCTAAGGCCTTGGAGAAATTATTACACAAAGATAAAAGGTTAAAATGGACACAAGAGTGTTAATAAATATTTTTTATTCTAAATCAAAGGTTAGTTACATCTCCCATACTATTCTTTCTTGACTGGACTAAGACATTTCATGTTTATGTATATGCTTTAGGCATTACAGTGTGTGTTGTGTTAGTGTAGCCATAAGATATTGGATTGGACCATCATATCCATTTCATAAGAATAAAATTTTCAATTCTAGATAAAAATTATACTACAAAATAATGAGAAGCTCTAGCAATGATGTTCATACCACATAATTTCAACCATGATCTTCTCATAACACCCTTTGAGTTCTTTACTAAATATCAGGCCTTTTGGTACTTGGTTAACAAATGTAGGTTGGGTGGAAGGATATTTAAGTGGTTAATATTATTATAATAATTTTAGATAAATATTAATTGTAAACCTAGACAAGAGAATGTGGGACCTGACCACTTGTATAGGATACAAAATGAAGAACTTTAAGAGTTACAATATGAATCACCAAACACACATCTATTTAGAATCTCTATGATTCCTAAGAATATGGAGGATATATAAAAATTTATATAATAGGTAATATTACCAATGTACTATGTTAAGTGAGAAAAAAATCAACTGATTAAATGAGATATATCCTATACCCTCATAAATGGAATTTTTTATAAGATGGACAAAGATGAGGTGTTATGCAGAGTGTCTTTAAAGAATGAGTGACCTCAAATTATTAAATAAGCACATCAATAAATCATTGGATGGAATTTTATAAGTGAATCCACTATAATGAAGCTCTTATAAAGTGGTCTATGGTGGCCTAATATGTTCCAAGATACATATCAAGTTACAAAACACTGTGATGTTTGTTAAAAGATGGGTAAACTTAACCAAAGGGATGTGATGCCTTTGAACCTAATGATCATAGAATAACCCTTTGAATAATGGGGTTTTGATTTTTTAGGGCCTATAAGCCCCTCAAGTAAGCATAGTCATGTAAGGTATATTATCACTATGACATATTAATTTAAAAAATGGGTTGAAGCTATTACAACACCAAGTTGTAGTGCCAAGGATGTAACCATTTTTTTTAAAATAAAATACCATTACAAGATTTGGGTGTCCAATAAAATTTATCACCGATTGGGGAACACACTTTTTTAATAATAAAATGAAAACTATCATATAATAATTTATGATATCGCATCATAAAATTACTATGTATCACCCACAAGCAAATGGACAAGCTGAGGCTTCAAATAAAGTATCAAACAAGATGTTAACAATGATATATATGTATAATGAGATGATTGGGAGGATATAATTTCTATGATTCCTAGGACATATAAAACAAACTAAAAATATACGATAGGCTTCACCCCATTTTAGTTTGTCTATGGACTTGAGGTAATATTGCCCGTGTAATATATAGTTCTTAGTTTGTGCATTGCTATGATAATGAGACTTGAGGATCAAGACTCTCTATAGACATAGTTGATGGATTAAAATAAAATGTAAGAAAATAGATAAAGATTGCAATGGCTATAGAAAGTTAGCAAGATAAGTCATAAAGTGTGACATGATCACATCTTATGATCTAAAAAATCCTATCCAAAACAAGAGGTCTTACTATATGATAGAAAATTTAGAGAATTTACAAGAATTATATGTAATATATATAAGGGCCCTTATATCATTCATGATGTTTCATATTCGGGAAAAATTATCCTAAAATATATTCAGAGAACCATTCTTATAGGACATGTAAATGGTTTTAGGCTCAAGCCTTACCATAAATAATATCAATCATTTATTACAAAAAATTAGAGAGTGTGATGAGTATCACTATATAGTTTAAGATTTGTTTTTTTTTTTTTTTTTGATTTTAGGTTTGTGTGTGTTTTTACAATACAATTTTTATATCATAGAACATTAAAATTACAATTGTTGAGTCAAAGTCACAAAGTGTGATCTAGGACAAATTTTAGCCCAAAGGAAAGATAACTTATAACAAGTATGCAGGTATAATCAATTAAGTCTGGGAATGGGGAACACTCAATCAAATTACTAAGAAACGATGGTCAATAGTTATTCAAAACTACTAATGATGATACACTTGAAATATTGCATCTTTCCCAAATTAGATCATATGTCATAATGATATGATATACAATAAAGAAAAATGGATAGGTGAGAAGATGACATGTCACATCAATACCTATAGTTAGATGGATTAATGTTTTTATATGCTGAATGATAATTGTCACATTGCTATTGACATTAGTTTCCTAGGCAAAATCATGTGCAACTAGATCAACACATTTAAATCATTATTATAGATGGATTTTAGTGCCAAAATCTATTTAACAAGAGGCATAAAGAACATAAGGACATTACACACTATTATGAATAATGGATCTCTACAATTTATGTATAATTCAACCAATTTTATATATATATATATATATATATATATATATATTATTAGCACCAATATAGCCGAATAATTTGTTTAATTGTATCTACACCTACAAACATGGATCATGCACAATTGTTAATCCCACTCATAGATTAATATAAATAAGAAATAGGGATTGGACTAACACTTAGGCAAAGAAAATACCATGATATAGATCTTTTTCATTTCATTGACACTATAGAATTCACTTTCTTCAGCCCAAATCAACCTAATGTAACACAAGTATGAGCTAGGGTGCTTTAATACCTTATGTGAGGATTTGATATAGAGTGACTTATCAAGCTACCTATTTTTAGTCAATTAGACAAGTTAATGCTTACATTTCTTAGTAAATATAATGTGGTTGATATTCATCTTTCATAGGATGTTATAATCTTCATCAACCCTCTGACCATGGAAAGAACAACATGACTTCCAACTTAGGGAAAATCTATTTTGATTTACCAAACTATGCCCCAACCCATAAACTTAGACACAAAGGAGAAATATCCAATGGAATGAATGGAATTAATATCAACTTAGTGGAAGACAATTCATTATGCATTATTTTTAAGTGCATCAACAAATGTTTTTGGTATACCATAAAATATGACAAGTAAGCAACCAAAGACAATATGGATATGGCATATTAGATGATACAAATTCATGATGATTTCAATCAGATAGAGTTTTTGGAATCAAAACTTATTATGAACATTGATAAGGTTATCTATAGATCATCTCATACATTTTGATATAAATAATGCATGAAACATTTGTGGATATTTCCCAACCTCTATTTAGTAAGCAAATCAAAGGTGTAGCTACATTTTAGGAATCAATTATGTAAAAGGTTTTATCTTTGGAGAAATAATTTTTAAAGCTATGGGAGGAAAACACATATCTATACCTTTAGTTCACCAAGGCACACTATCTCATCAATAATACTTTTTTTGTGTTGGTCACTTAAGTCCTGGGTGACCAAGTTATGTCATAATAAAAGTAGTTCTCATCCCTCTTTTCATAGCTAATAAAGGATTGGATTGTCCTGTAAAGTTTGAAACCACTTCAAAATCAAGGGAATAACATTACAGTGGAGACAAAGGTAATTTATGATCTCTTTGAAGTATATGAACAAGTATTAGATATGCCTATCATCTAAGCTAAAAAATCACTCAAGTCATACTTAATTAGAAGTAGTACGTCACCAATTCATTATGTGAGGTAATTCTATGATAAAAGATCATTATGATACCTTTGTATCAATATAAATTAAACTCAAATAGTTTCTTGAATCATGTGATAATGTCATGCAAAAGCTAAAAACCTATAAAAATAAGATTTTATGCAACACATTTACTGGCATTCAAACATAGAGGCATGTAGATTAGTTGGAGGAGATATCCTAGGATATCTAGGTCAAAGTGTCAAATTATAGGGTACTCATCACCATCATAGAAGATAAATATATCTATAATTTTATGGTGACATAAGTTGTGCTACACACATTACTCACTATGGTGCAAGAAGTTCTCAATAAATGAAAAAGGCTCAAACAATATTTATCACCACTAGATAGATCTATTGCACAACTTGTTGAAGAGCCCTAATTTATTATTACTCAACAATTTCAATAGGTTATCCATTAGAGTGAGACTTTTTCACGTTCTAAGATTATGATATAATAACAAATATAGTGTCCACTAATACATTATACAACACTAAATTCTTCTTCCATACCTCAAGTAGAATCAACATCACAATAATCTCATATACAACCAACTAAGAGAATGCAACCACCTATTCAGTAGGTATTGCATGCACTTAAAAATTTGTAATTTTGATAATTTTTTATACACTCTAGTAGGATGTCCTTAAGCATTAGGAGTGGGGATAGCTTGGTTGAAAA
The DNA here is from genome assembly GCA_037957365.1 of Torreya grandis. Lineage (NCBI taxonomy): Eukaryota > Viridiplantae > Streptophyta > Pinopsida > Cupressales > Taxaceae > Torreya > Torreya grandis. The sequence goes on along the minus strand of JARHVA010004149.1, from coordinate 1,281,319 downwards.
ATCATAAAGGGTGGCCACCTAGTTAATCTATTCTATTAAAAACCTATGAGGCCAATAGGCTAGTATGATACTTAGTTTAAAAATTGAAAGGGTGGATAAGTAGTGCATTAGGGGTGAAAAATGGTAAATGACACCTTGAGAGATAACCACAAATTTTGTTTATTATTTAGTTCCTCAGTGAAGTCAAAATTATCAAGCTTCATCTCAAGGCACCTTTTGTACAACTTTGTCTCAGGATGAGACAAGTATTTAAGTCTAGGAAAGTGTTAGGAGTAAAATAGGACTAAAATAATCATAGCGTAAGTGGTGGACACATGTGAAAATTGCACTAATTTTGTATTTTTTATTTATTTGGCTCTTCAAAAGCATAAAAATAGTCTACATAATTTGATTCCTTTAGATGTAGCAAAAGGTTGGAATAAGAAGAAAAAATTCTTGGTAAAACTATATATATAGTGCTTAGTTGTATTTTGAAATGGTTTTGATGTGATAAATATTAATATATAGTTCTAAAATGGTTTTCCTTGTATACCTTTTATGGTTTTTTTGTGCATAGTGATGGGTCTATTTTTCTAATTCTATTAATCAGGTAGATTTTATCAAAGTTTATTTATCTAATAAGCCTATATTTTATGCATATCTACTTTTTTATTTAATCAATTCATAATTTTAGTCTAACATATATTATGTTATATTATTTTTTCATTTATGACATAATTATCCTTGTATTAGTATGTTTTGATGGTTTTTATAAGAGCCTCTACTAACAAAGGTACAAGTAGGTTTTTGAAATGGGCCTAATATGGTGCAAGAATAAAGAAGGTAACTAGTTAAGGTTAGCATTTATCTCTGTGATGCATGGTTAGAAAACTAAACTCTTAACACACACATGAAGACACACTATGGAATTAAATTCATACACACATCTTCATTAAAATAATATTCAAAACTTTATAAATGAATTCACACTCCATCACTCTCATATACATGATTACCTATATGATATTTTTACATTATATGGAGATCACTTAGATTCCCATACAATACATCCAAAACTTAACTTTCTATTTACCATTCTATTTTTAATTCTACCAAAAAATTTATTTAGCTACTATGGTTCACCTTCCATCAGCCAAACATCTACCACCTATTCTTGTTTATTTTTGACCTAAAAATGAATATCTCTGTTCTACCATTTTATTCTCTCACTGTCTCTTCAAATTATGACTTTCACCAACTTAAAAAATGTTTCCTCTTTACAAAATTGCCTTGGGTCATAACATTTACACCACATGGTAATTCATGAAAATATGCAAACATAAATGTGTAAACTAACGTACCCATAAATAAATGTGTGAAAGCTCATGTAAACCTCATGAAATGAACTAGTAATTATGCAACCATGCCACAACAATAGACATATCCTAATTCACGCCATCCTCCAAATGTATCTCTACTACAATCTCATACTCTTCTCTACATGCTTCTAGTGATATGAAAATAAGCTACTCCTCCTCACTTTTATTTATTAAGTGTATAATTTTACACTTATAGATTCGAATATTCACCTTGGAAGGCCTATTTGAATGACTCATTTCACTCCATATATACACCTACAACATAATGATATTTGACATATTCTTGAGATGATAAAAAAATAAACAAGTTATGGTGCCATAAAAACATTATTCCTTAAGATCACTCACCATATACCTTTCAAGGTATTATTGGTGGGTTAACACTTATTTACACACCTAATTGACGAGATTAGGATTGACTTATTTATGTGTTTTATTTGTTCCCCTTATTATAAACTAGTAATTAAGTCAGTCAAACCAAAACAAAACTGATATTTTAAAGCCAAAATACTAAATTTGTTTTAAAATTTAAATTTTAAAAAAAAACACACCAATCAAAACTTATTTAACAAACTTGACCAAAATAAATAATTGAACTATGTCACCACCCACCAGGCAATAACTTATAATGAATTCCCATCTTGATATATAAGATATTTTTAGTAGATACCTTTCCACTTTAGAAACCAAGATTAACACATGGAGATATATGATAATTATCTCATATCCTTGATGAAAAAAATACTATAACCTTGAGACCACTAATTTACCTAAGTCAAAAGAATCCCATTCCCAAATCAGAAACTACCTTTTTAATAACAAGTATCAAGTCTTATTACAAATTATGGAAATAGGGGCTAGGCTATCTTCAAACTTCAATCTAGATAATTTGAGTCACATCATTATTAGGAGGTAACCAACCCCTCCTAATCATGATCAAAATCCATTTAGCAATTCCATTGGTAAAAGTAAGGTAGTATTACAATTCCCCAATGATAATTTTGATCATGTATCCCATGTTCAAAATGACAAAGGGAAATTGGTTCTAAATGAAAAATCACAATAAGACAAAAAAAAGTTTTGTATTATTGCATCCAAATATTAATCTAATATTTAGATAATCTAAAATAATATATTGATTCTCTAATCACACATCCTTCAAATAAAAATTAAATAACCAAACATCAAACAATTGCCAAAAAAAATTCAATCAAATCCTCGAGTCACCCAACTCTAATCAAAACCAATCACCATCATCAATGTTAAAAGACACATCATTTAGCCAAGAATGACAATAAATTAAGGATATAATCCAAGGATTACAAGATAGAGCCAAAATTACAATATAAAGTATAAATTTTAAAAACTATATTCTTACCGTTTCTATAGGAAAATGATGAGAATACCTTTTCCCTCCCACTTCGAACCTCTAGAGTTTGACAAGTATAATGGAAAAGGTCACCCTAGGGAATACATTAAATAATTATTTATTTCTTATGAAGAGGTTGCTTATAGGAATGACTAATTTCTTAGGCTTTTCCCATTAAGCTTAGGTGGCCAATCCCTATAGTAGTTCGTATGTCTACCTAATATATTGATTACCACCTTTGTAAATCTTTCTAATAGGTTTGTTAGACACTTTTATTATAAATTAATACAATTTTTTTAGTATGATACCAATGTTGTAACTTTTTTGTTAATGTAATAATTTTTTTTTATTGGTTTAGAAGGGTTAATTAATTTATTTATGTCCTAGATTAATTATTTTATTGATTTTGAACACTTTCTAGCAACTTCATAAAAAATAGCTAGAAGTGTCAATTAGAGTCTAGTTCACTGAATGTGTACTTAACTAAGTTAAAATCATTATCTATTCATCCCTAATAGGTAGGGTATACTTTATAAGTATTAGTTAACTAAATTTAATATTATTTTAGTCAATCTCATATTCTATATGGATTTAGGGCACCGACATGTCTAGTGTGCATGTTTTACTTATTTTTTAAAAATACATTTTGCATGATGAACATATCTTATTGGTAAGTCAAATTTAATCTCTTGATTATATTTTTAGCTATCTCATTATATTTTTATTCATATTTAATTGATGTGGGATTTATTTTTATGCTTTCACTTGTCATGCTTTGTCATGAAATTTCTTTGTAATTAGTTAGATTTAGCCTAGTTTTTTAATAAAAGATGGTAAAAAAGTGTGGAATCATAATTCAATTTATAAATTATTTTTTCATAATATTATTCTCTAATTTTAATTATAGGTATTCACAAAGGAAAACCAAAAATATTAATAATATTAATTTGAAGTTATTTAGTGCATATTTTATTATCAATCACACAAGGTTACTAGATTAACAACTAGTAATTTTGGGCAAGATTGGATGATCACTAGTTTCATTTTAAAATTAATTAAAATCTAAATTTTACTCCCTAAATACTCAAAATATTCATATCAAAGCCTCATTAAATGAATTTTAAAAATGGGTTTAATCCATTATTAGGATAATCATAACTTCTATGAATTATGTTGTTATGAATATTCCCATTTTCAAAGGGCACAACTTTGAATATTGGAGAGATCAGTTGAAGAGAATAATTATATGGAAGGAAGTTTGAGAGAATATTATACATGGATACATACAACCTAAATATTGGAATAATTTGTCTCAAGATGAGAAGGAATAAAAAAGGGAAGAAGAAAATGCTAATGAACAAACTTTCTTCTATCTCCAGAGTGCCATAGATATAAGAATCTATCTAAGAATTGTTGGATGCAAAAATGCATGTGAGGCATGAAATACCTTGTAAATTTCATATCAAATATTTATTATGGTAAGAGATTCAATAATCCAAAATTTTAAAATTAATTTAAAATATTTTAAAAATTTTGATAATGAAGGAGTTGGAGAATATTGCATAAGGATAAGTGACATAGTGTATAAAATGATGGTTCATGGAGAAACCATAGAAGATAGGGTCATAGTAAGACTTTTTGAGATATTTGACTAAAAAATAGTTGCATATTATGATCATTATTATGGAGTGTAAGGACAAAAACATTAGAAATGTTGATGAGTTAGTGGGTTCTCTCTTGTCCCATGAGGATAAGATGAGACTATATGCAAGATATCAATAACATGCACTTGAAATAAAGACAAGAATTTCAAACCTAAAGAGAAAATTAAAAATTAGAATAAATGGATTTAAAAAAATAAAATTAAAAGGGGAAATATAAAGCTATATTCATAGATAAAATCAAGATAAACCTTAAATTTCATTATTATAATAAGACATTCTAAGCTAAACAAAGTGAGGAGCAAGAGTAGTCATATTATTATCTCACATGTAATGTGAGAATAAAGGATGGAGTGGATTATATATATATATTTTAGGCTACTTAAATCACTTTACAAGTCAAAAATATGGTTTTAACAAGTTAGATGATACCTTCAAAAGTCAAGTGCAATTGGGAGATGGAAAGTCCATTCGATTTAAAGGAAAGGGAAAATTATAAATCACCAAAATTCAACATAAGGGTGAAATAAATGGTGTTTATTTTCATCAAAATCTAAGTCATAATTTTATTAATTTTGGTCAATTAATATAAAAAATGTTTCAAAATAATTTTTGAAGATAATGTTTGTTATATTTTTGATAAGAAATTTGGAAATAGACTTGTTGGAAAATTCTACATGCTAAGGAATGAGATGTTTCCATTAAGGTTGAATATGATGAAATAAGAAAATTATTTATCCACAATTGAGGGTTTAACATTTTTTTCAATTCAAGACATGGTCATATCAATTTTAAGATCTTGTATATTCTTGACACAAAAGGTATGGTAAGATGTCTTCCCAAACTAAATTCAAAGATTTTTGAAGCCTGCAAGTCATGTATTGTTGGGAAACATCATAGGGAGTCTTTACACATCAAAAAATGGAGATAAAACACACATTTTTAGTTGGTTCATTAAATTTTATGTGGACTAATGTATTTTTAAAGTATTGGTAATAATTTTTATTTCACTTCCTTATAGATGATGCGATAAGATTTATGTGGGTATTTCTATTGAAAGAAAAAAACGGAGTTTTTTTCATTTTTTAAAACTTTCAAATCTTTAGATAAAAATTAACATGGAAATTCCATCAAGTCACTAATAAAAAATAGAGGAGAAAAAGTTTGTTCTAGTGGATTTCATAAGTTTTATTCTTCACGTGGAATCAAAAGGTAGTTAACTACTCCTTACACACCAAAATTGAATGATGTAGTAGAAATAAATAATATATCCATCATAGAGTTATAAAGGAATATTTTAGATAATAATCACATAGAATTTTTTTTTTGGGATGATGTAATAAAAACATACGTCTACATCAGTAACATGAGTCCTATAAAAACAATTAAAGACAAGACACCTTATGAAGCTTGGTTTGGTAAAAAACTAGTTGCATCTCATCTAAATGTATTTGGTTGTTTATATTTTTAACATGTTACTAATTATAATGTATAAAAATTATATATTAATATTATTTATTACATTTTCATAAGATATAGTGATAAAAATAAATCATATAATTTTATAATCCTACTACTAATTCCACAAATATTTATATGGATTGTATTTTTTTCAAAATGAGATGAATGTTGATTATGATCAAATAGATAAATAGGTACTAAGTTAAGGGTGTAATACCAATTTATTTTATTTTGAAGATTTAAAAAGTCTTACACATGTTTCTAGTTCAACATTAAACTAAAATAGTTCTTCCCAAGAGACTAGTCATCCATCTTCATCAACTCCAAACTTGAATCCATATCCAACCAATCAGATGTTAGATCATAACTATGAGAGGATGATCACAAGGAATAAACACTATAAATTTAATTTTTATGATTATTATTATGATTAAAATACTATGTTTTTATTGTCATCTATGGATAATGAACCTAAAAGTTATTGAAAGGCTATTCAAAGGAAAGAGTGGATTGGTGATATGAAAATTGAGATGGATTCACTTGAGAGAAATGATACATGAAATATTATTCAAAATGTATCTAATAAATATGTAATTGAAACAAATTTGGTTTAAAATATCAAAGTCAAGAGTGATGATATAATTTAAAAGCTAAAATTTAGACTAGTTGCAAAAGGGTTTGTACAAACATATGGGGGTTGACTATGAGGAAAATTTTGCACCCATGACATGTCAAGATACTATCAGACTAAATTTTTATGCAGTTGCTCATAATATATGTAAAATAAATCAAATGGTTTTCAAAATTTATTTCCTAAATGGAGTTATTGAAATAGAAGTATATGTGAGGCACCCAATAGGTTTTAAGGTAAAGGGCCAAGTGTTTTGGGTATATAAGTTGAGGAAGGATCTTTATGGGCTAAAGCAAGATCCAAGATCTTGGTACTCAAGAATTTATAGTTGGTTATTGGATCAAGGCTTTGTAAAATGTCAAATTTAACCAAATATTTACCTACAATCATTTAGTTCTAATGTGTTATATGTTTGTCTCTATGTAGATGACTTGATATTTATAGATAGCTATATGGAAGTGTTGAAATTTTTTAAGGAAACTATGAAATAAAAATTTGGGATGACTGATCTTGGAATTATTAATTAGTTTATTTGAATATAAGTCCATTATAATAAATATAAAGTATTTATTTTTAAATCTAAATATTTCCAATACATGTCAAGAAAACTCTAAGTTTATTTTAGAGAGTATCAACTTGAGCCAACATAGATTTTTTGTGATAAAACTGGGGCAATATAATTGTCCAAAAATCCAATTTTCCATGTTAGAACCAAGCATATTGAACTCAAAAATAATGTTTTTATATACTTGGTCAATGATAAATATTTTTTCTTTATTATGTGAGAATTAAATATCAATTTGATGATTTTCACCAAGTGATTACTGAAACAGATTCATGAAAGACTTAAGGAGATGATAGACATTTATTCTCTTTGCATCAAAGGGGAAAATGTCAAGTATGATGCCAATGTATAAAATTTATTGTTAATGTTAAAATTCATTTTATTTGTGTTTTATTATTTTATGAATGTTATTTAATTTATTTATATCCTAAATTAATTATTTTGTTGATTTTGAACACTTTTCAACAACTTCTTAAAAAATAGTCAAAAGTGAGTCTAGTTCACTAAATGCTTACTTAATTGAGCTCAATTCATTATAAATTAATATCAAAGAGGTGGGGAACACTTTATAAGGGTAATTAATTAAATTTAATATTATTTTAATCAATCTTATATTGTATAATAATTTGAGGCACCTTTCTTTTCTAGTGTGCATGTGTTGCTTACATGTTGGAGAGGCATATTACATGATGACCATATTTTATCAATAATTTAAACTTGTTATATTGAGTTTATTTTTATTTATATTAGTCTCTTTTTAGTTTTATCAATTTGTTACAAGAATTATTTTTATGATTTCATTTTTCATGCTTTGTCATGCAAGTTCTTTTTAATTGGCTATATTTAGCTTAATTTATTAATAAAATAGGGTGCAAAAGTGTGGCTTCATAATTCATTTTGGAAATTACTTTTTAAAATCTTTATTATTTGATTTTAATTATAGGTATTCACAAATTAAAATTAGTAAGCTTAATAATCTTAATTTGAATTTATTCAATATATATTTTGTCATCAATCACACTTACAAAAATATTAAATTAACAATTAGTAATTCTGGGCAAGATTAGATGATCAATACCTTCATGTTCATATTAATTCATAGCTTATTTATGTACCTTACATACTATAAATATTAAGACTTACTATGATATACTTTTGCAATTCCAAATAGATAAAATGGGGGAAGTTTTTCCTCCACCTTATAAATATGGTGGGGCTTAACAAGTAGATTTCCTTGGATAATCTACCAAAAATAATTAATTATTATCTTCATTATAAACTTAAAGCTAAAGATGTCATTACACCTACAAGTACATGACATAAACTCATTTGATGAAATTATTGAAAAGGGACTCAAAATTAAAAGGGCACTCATATCCAAATGACTTATCAAAATTTTCTTTAAGGATAAATAATGTAAAACCCAAAATAACAAGCCTAATTCTTTAATAAGAACAAGAATGTAGTAGGTGATGGGGTAACTGGTGATAAACATGTCCAAAAAATTAAACATACATCAAATATCAACATACCTATGGGAAACCAAATAAATAAATGAAACACATTACCTATACTCCTTTATGAGAATTCCTTTAAAAAAAATTTCACATGTTAATTGCCGCAAACATGATAATGTTATCATAAACAAAACTATTTGATGAAAATGTGACAAAACCAACTTGGTATAAGGAAGATGATAGTGTGAATTCCATAATATAAAAAGTCACTCCAAAAATGTATTCATGAAATTAAATAACTATATACAAGAATTAATTGATTGCAGAGATGGATAAATAAAAGACAATGCATCCACATCCAAAAACCAAAAACTTAGGGATATACCAAGATCCCTTTCTAAAACATGACCAAACTCATTAAAAAATGAACCAATGTCAAAACCAAAAAAAATAAAACCAATTAAAATAAGTCTAACCATGCATTTGACACATTCATTAGTCATATCCAACACATGGATAATCACATCAAAATCAAAACCCAAGATTGCATAGTTACAACTAGGCCTTAAAAAATCACCATCCCAAGGCCTCATTTGCATATTTTTAAAGTAAAGTAAAACATCATTGAACAAATTTAGAATACACATACTTAGATATCCATTATGGAAATTCTCAAAACATCCACTACTTATAACTATATCTTATATAAAAAACTTAAGGAGTCAAATGTCCCAATTGACATTGATTTATCCAAATTTTAAGTAATCATTGGAAATTTGTCCTCAATCCACCAAATCACTTTTAATTAAAATGATATGTCATCTATGGGTCTATATCTTAACTTACAATTATTTATTGAATCCATCATTATATATAATTAAAGAGGGTATTTTTATTATTATTGATAAATATGAGTTTTAAAAAGGGACCCTACCCTTCATATAGATCGTAAAAGCATGATCATAGTGGACATATACCAATATGCATACCAAAAGGATAAAAAAATACCACATAACTAAAAAAATGGTACAAAAATAACAAAAAAATGAAAAAAATAGAAAGAGTGACTTAGCACTCGATACATTTCCATCCATCTAAGACTTTAGTCCATCTCTCCATCATTTTCTTGATAGTCAAATCCATGTTATATAGAATATAAGGATCAAATTATATTTCCAAAATGAGACCCTTACCCTTCTTATTTGGCCTAATATTATCCTCTTCTTCATTTTTAATTTTAATAAGAAACATTATCCCCTTCATAATCTTAATGTAATTTTGCATAACTACTCAACTGAAATCAACAAGATTAATGAGATTTTCCTTGAGATACTCATTTTATTTTTCATTTCTCTCAAATTTAGCATTGAACTCCTTAATTTGAATCTTAAACTCTTGTACATTAGAATTTTTACATAAACTTCCACCATCTTGATTATTATTATTATTGACCATGTCCTTAAGCCTAGTATGATCCTTCATAAACCAATGAATAAAGGCCTTGTTCATCTCGACTCCATCCCCAATTTGAGCTAGCCTATCTTGTTCCTTAAAATTGGATATAAATGTTTACAAATTCATTTGAATCTTCTCCTTATGTTTTTTTATCTCAAAATTATTAGCATTCATCAGGGTCTTCATAACAGCTTCTATTAGAATCTTCAGAGCTTCAACAACCTCCTAGATTCTATCCTCATCCCCCTTTAAAGTTATGTTATGTGTAGTCTTCTTACTAATAATTTCATTATCCAATTTTGAAAAACCATCCATTCCAATATCCACATTATTTTACTCAAGATCACTTTAAACATCAATGATTTCAATCTTAGAATCACAATCCAAAGGGAACCTAACATACTCCGTAGAATTTTATATCCTTTATTTAACCTAAAAATTACCTCTCAAAATATTCTTAAACTCTTCATAGCCTTATTATGATCCTTATTCATAATAGGTTGATGAAAAGGCCCATAATGAATAGAATAAAAATACTTATAAATAAAAAAATAACCACCCAATCCAACAACAACTTATTTTTGATCTTCTTCACATCCATCATCAAACTTTATAGCGAATTAAAATTATAAAAATGAAGACTAACATGAAATTGAGATTTGAAATAATTAAAAATAGGAAAATAGTAGTAACAAACAACCATAAACCTTCCCTCAATAGTAATATAACTCATTATATGCTTAGAAAATTCATAAAATGGCTCTAGAAAAATTTCCCTCAAGTAAGCCCCTTGATTGGAAATCAATTCCTAATCCTCCATGAAAAAATTATCTACCGCAACCTTGGAGTCTTTTATTGATTTTAAGTACTTTGTCTCCTCAACCTTTAGAACAATAACTTAGACAATCAATCCCTCTAAGATCTCCATAAACACATTTTTATTCTTCACAATTCACTCATTCCAACTTGTTGTAAACTTTTTGGATAAATGTTGATCAAAGCCATAAATCCTATAAATAAAACTAGAAAGGACACCAATATAGAGAATCTCCCAAAACTCCAATTTATGCCTTAATTCAAGTAAATAAGGTAGTTATATAAAATGGGTCTAGTTTAAATATTTTCATTCTGACCTTGATTTAACATCTAGGTTATTTGGAAACAAACTTAGAGTCTAACACGATTACCTTAAAATATTATAATAATATGGAATGATAATTAGCTAAAACAATACATATTCTAATAATTATAGGACAATTCATGCATCAAACATTACTACATTTCATTTATCTTGACCTTACATATATAATTATCCATGGATGACTATGGATTCATGCCATGAACAATGTTCCATGTACACTTCACCAATGCATCAAATTCCCTCATTATGGTGTGCAATTTACAATTCATATTGACCCCTAACCCTTCTAATACTACAAATTGTTGGAAGGGTGATACCAAATAATAAACTATTACCCTATCATAGAAGATGCCTATGAGGTAGATAAATATAAAAAACTAGAACCAAAAAAAAGTTTTGAAAATATATTCTTATAGATGATTTACCATCCACATCTAAAAATGAACCTCCAAACCCACATCTAAACCCACATCCTCTAAATTCAAGTTTAATATCACTAACAAGGGTATAGTAGAATATAGGATACATGATTCCTTACAAATAAAAATGCATCTCTCTCCCAAAATTTATGGAAAGCCTAATCATATGAAGAAAGCACAAACATATCATTAGTTTTATAAAATTTATTTTGTTAGGGGACTTATTTCAGATGAAAAGATTGAGACTTCAAATGATTCTTAAATGTATAATAATGAATTAACAACTTGTTTTCAAAATAATGAGTTTCTTATGGTAAAGGTAATTATGTGTAACATTATGAACTATAAATATAAGGGTATTAGTAACCAAAAATAGGGAGTCATAAAAACTATAATTTCCTAAGAAAATAAAACATATAGTGGAATCATCTACAAACCATCTAGTGGTGATCTATATGGTTACATTAGTGACTATAACATGATGTCTGAGGCATCCTCTTCTAACATTGAAATAAGTTTTATTCATAGATGATATAAATACCTTGCATCCATGAACCTATTATATGATACAACCATTCTCATCATTGAACTAAAATATCATGAGCTTATAGATTGGGACCACTATTGAGCACTTCAAGTTCTCACATGAAGTTGTAGTACATTTGTTGCCATGAGTTCTCTTCATCCTACTTATCAAAGGTTGTCACTATTTATTCATTATTTATTAGAACTATATATCAATCATGTATTTCTTCTTGAAGGCTAAATCTTGATGGTTCTATTACAACCAACTCCTTTAACTCATTTTTGCCACAAGAGATAGGATTGTCATATTCAATAAAGTAAGGCAATATAAAGCAAATATTTACCTTTTCTTGGTTATTTGAAAATTATTAAAGGTTATAAAAGTGTACACCAATTTCTAAAAATTCATCATGTCTAAAATTTAAGTTGATTTTTTCCTCACCAAGGGGAGTACCAATACAAATATCCTCCTCACACTTGATATGTCTTCATCATGACTGCCTAGGGATCCCTTTGTAGCTAGATACTCCTCTTGAATATTCCACACCATAGGTTCTTATTTAAAAGGGGAGATGCTGGGAGAGAAAGGGATTTCACTAGATTTATTGATGCTTGCAAGGGTGTTATTCCAACTAAGAAAATTCTATGGTGTGATCTCATGAATGACCTCTTATCTTACTTTGTTTGGCATGAGCATGAGATAATATTATTGTTAAAATGGTGGAGCATGAAAATATTAAAAAGGAGAAAAAAGAGCTTGAGTAATGTAAAGTGAAGAATTTATATGCATGTGATGAATTTTAACCTCCAATCCCCTATATATGAGTTTTTGATCATGAATTTCCATCTACAATGGGTTTGGTAAAAAATGAGGTTGATTTGAGGTAGGATATGATGGTTGAGGTTGATTGGGTTGGATATCTTTATCATCCCACCTCACTAGTTTATCTTCCCACCATTGGATCAAGGTTATAATTTTTTTTAACTCATTAGCTATAGCATATTTATTCTCTTATTCAACCATTTCCCACTTTCCCTTCAATATATATACTAATTTCCTCAGCTCCTTTATGAGGTGAAAAGACATCATATCTCTAAGATATATTACTTTATCCCACTTTCTCATTACCCCTTTATATTTTTAGAATGTTTTGATTTAAAGCCAACAAGGATGTGGTAGGGGAAACATAAATTTGACAAGGTTGGCTAGAGGGATAGACAAGATGCCATTTATGATGAGTTAAAATAGGTGGAAGTAAGTATGACTGTTGGAGGTCTTAGTGAGGTGGGTATGCTTCTATTTGAGGAGTGTTTAGGGTAAAATAAATAATATTTCCATATTGATGTGGAGGATATGTAGGAAAAAACATTACATCTTGATCAAGTAAGTAAGAGTACATACTAATTATGAGGTACTTAGACTACCTACACCAGCTAAAAAATACCTAGAATTTCCATTAGTGCCTAAAGGAAGATGCCTCCAAAGGATGATAAGCTAAAGATCAACACCAAAACTATACAATGAAAAAATATTAGTCCCATGGAGCATTCCATAAACTATTATTAGTCTAGATTTCACCCTTGAGGTAAAGGGGTTTCAACCTTGCATCATTCAATTGATATAATGAAATCACCTCTAGGTGTGGGTATCCTATTAGGTGAGGATAATCTCTAGTTTTTGGGCTAGCTCCAATGATGAATCATCTAAAATTAATTCCTTAACCTACTTGTCTTTCCAATTAAAAGGGATAGAAAGAACATGAAATCAAACCTAAGTTATGGGGGGTGGTGCACTAATGTGTTGTGTCCTCTACTTGACCCTTCAACAACACTTTATGAATAAGATAAGAAATTGTTACTAACACACTCTCTCCAAATGAATCTTGCACATCATTATTTTACATATAGGTTATGCTAAAGACTATGACCTAAGGATGGTGAGTGAGAGGACTGATTCAATACACTATTAATCAATCTCCACTACAAACATAATCATTGGCACCTTCACATATCATGTAACTTATATAAAAATAATTCACTAACATATAGGTGAGAGGTAAGGACCAATAATGTGATAAAAAGTATCAACCACTTACAAAAATAAATAAACATAAAACACACTACAGACTAGTATGAAAGATGTTGAATCAATTTTTGTATTAGCTCAAAGGATGTAAGATACAAAAGGGTAAAACTTTCTCATACCCAACAGAGGGATTCATACAATGAATTTATAAGCCTAATTTAGAGAATAAGATGAGAGAGAGGGATAAGAGATAATTAAATATCATAAATTATGCAATACACTTCCATTTTTAGTTTTAAATTAGAAAAGTATTCCATGAGACACCACCTTCTATCCCTCTTCAACACATTGATCATGCTTGGTTGATGGTCTTCATGGAAGTATGACATAGAAATGGTGTAGTGGGGGATATTTTAGTATTTTTTTGACCTCTTAAAATCATGACAATGTCAATATTTTCCATCCACCTCCTTCTTATCAGTTACAATGGTGGAATTATGGTCTGATTGACCTCCATGAAGAATTAAACAACTTACTTCTCTCTTTTGTATGTTGACCATTACTAAAACCACCTCATCTTCCATAATGACCATAAATGTGTATTATTACCTCCCTATATAAGTTAAAATATAATTTATGGTTCTTCATTCACCCTCCTAGCAGTCCTATATGCTAAGAGACAACCTCCTTTAGCTGGTCAAATAGGCCTACTAGGCAACTAGGCCTAATCACTTGGTGTTAGTCACTTAGTTATAAAATTTGAATAGAACCATAAAAATAGGTTATTAATAATTATTTAGGATTAAATAAATGTCTCACACCATTATTTATGCCTCTAATGCAATGTACACCTGCCATTTTTGCTCAACTAGGTGACTAGGTCATCTTTCTACTAACGCCTCTAGACTACCTCTCTAATCTAGGCTTGAAAAATAATTTATAGGGGGAATTTATTTTATTTTATGGAATAAAATGTTAAAATACATTCCTTATAATTATCCTCAATGATATACAAGTTTTCACCTATCTCTGCACCTTAAATTCATAATGAAAACTTGTAAAAATAAGGTGTTTATTGCATCTGTATATGTATATGTAAAAACCAATAACATGATTAATCCATTATTAGAGTGTAATATGTGATTTAAATCCTATAACAAGGAACTTTTATGTATTTATTTAGGTTCTTCTCCATTGGGTCATTACTAAGGTTTTAAGAGGGTTCAAACATGCATAATCTCTTAATGATTGTTCATATCCCTAAGGGTTTGGATTGTAGAAATAATACCAATAAATTCAAGTATAAAAAATACCTCAACATATTATATAATATAATAACTCCATGCACCATATCCTTGACATCCACATGTGAGGATGACACCTCTTGAACTAGAAAACATGCAATTATGGGGTCAAGAGAGGAATTTTAAGTGTGCAGGTTGTGAGAATGCATGAGTTTGGATTCAAACACCTATGTGAGACATATAATCTTAAATAAAACATTATTATGGTTTATATTATTTTTAAACCCCTGAAAGTGTCTATAGATATCTCATACACAAGATTAGGGTTTGTAAGCCAATAGGCTAATTTGACCCTAAACACCAAGTTCTTGTGATTTCCTCTCAATTACTTGGGTTCAAACTCATATACCAACCTTAGAACATAATAAATAAATTAATTTGAGCCTAAAATCCTAAAAATACTCATAATAATTCAATTTGTCTTCTAATTTCATGCTTAGGCTTGTGATTACCTATTTAGGCCTACTAGGCCTAATTAGCCTATAAAAGCTCTTCATTTTATTTCAAAAGACCAAAAAATCTCAATGAAGACTATGAAACCTTGGTATAAAATTAAAGATAAATTTTTTATCACTCCTTCACCTTACATCCATGCATAGCTCTATCATCTCCTATTCTTCTTCATGACCCTACTTTTATAAGACCTAATAAATTGGCCTAGACCGTGAGTGTAGACATCCTAATTTTGTTTACAACTTTAAGTTTATTTGAGTGATGTAAAATATTTATTAGAGTATTTTTAATTTTTTATACATTTTTAATCTTTTATATATCTCATCCACTACTTATTACCTTGCTTTCTCATGATGGCTTGTAGGTGGCAGTTGAATTCTTGACTGTGTGTAAGATGTGGGTCTCCTTCTTTATGACTTTATCATATATCCTCAATGATTATCACTCTTGATATGAATTTTTAAACCTTAATTAACTTTATAAACCTTCAATTCACCCTAAATTGGATCTTTTTTCTTAGATTATTCTCCTTCTATGGTCAAGCCTAAAGATGACAATTCTGAGTTTTTTTTATTGTGAGTGTAAGAAGTACATTCTTTCTTGAGTTATTATTTAGTGTTGTTTTGAATGGTTATATAATTTTCCATGATTATTCACTATTATTTTACACAAATATGTACCTTCTTCTACTCAACACATAGTTAATGTCTTGATTAAGTTTGTCATTTGAATGGTATGACCTTCTTGAATATTCTCCTTCAATTATGTAAAGATTTATCTTATAAAATAATTTTAAAATTGAGATGACATATCATTTGGATCTGATACCATGACTTATCCACCTTGAAGTTTGGTTCTCCAACATGCAACTTTGTTAACAATGACAACCTCAAGGTTTAGGGAGTGATTTAGAAGCACACATTAATTTATCTTAGGAAAATAACATGGAGGTATTGAATGAGTCATATGGTTTCCCATGTATTATAATTTCTCCTTCATGTCTATGTATGAAAATTTGCATGGTCATAGTCTCCTTAACTCACCTTGTAGCTTGTACTCAACAAAAACATGAAGACAGTCTCTTGAGCCATATGGAGGGTTTGAAGGCTCATTAAACCTTCACTATAGTTTATCCTATCTATATATAAGCTTATGTGTCATTTATGAATCCATTTAAATGTTTTCCTACCCCCATGAAGGCCCTATAACTTTAACAATAAGGGATTTGACCATCTTTACACTAAAACTCATAATTAGTATGCCTCTCAATAGGACTCAGAATGGTCTATGAGTATGAGGAAGTAAGGAGCATGAACCCAAAACCATAGAGTATGACCATAAAATTAAACTCATGCATGTTTTATTATAACCTTATGATTATCTATAGTTATCATAATGAAACACCCTGCTCACACTTGCAATAGAGATCACACTATGCATGGTAGTCACACTTGAAATAAGGAATTTATAGAAATTGAGCTTCTTTTGATGACCGAATTATGTGCTCAAGGATCAAGGGAAGTTTTAATGAATCCAAAACAATCCAGCACTCAATCAATAGAGAAATATTCATTTCCTTCATGCACTATAGACCCTAAAATGTCAATAAGCCATTGTCTCTAACTTGTATCTACTCCATCATGAAGGTTTACTTGTTTCCTTGAGTTCACATGTGTGAAATAGTGATAAAAATCAAGATGGATAGATTGTGAAGATTCATATAAGGCATATAAAACTACCATTTTCATCAATCAATCTAAGAATGCATTGAAACCATTCAAAAGTTGACCTTGTATAGGTACAGAAGGCAACTTTGACTACTTAGATTCTAAGAATTTGTTCATAGAGAACAATGGATGGATCTGAGAACTATTATCATGAGTTTGAATGGAATTAAACCCCCTTACTCTACCCAAGATCTTAGCCTCCAATTCTCTTCCTCTTGTATGAACTAATGCAAAACTTTTGACCATGCTGGGGATGACAAGAGGCTGATGGAGGAAAGTCATAGGTTTCTAATTTATTTTGTATTATAAATCATGGATTATCTTACCTAATTTTTTCAATGAGTCCCCCATGAGATGTTTGACCTTATCTAACTTTAACCTAGTCATACAATTCTATACATGTCCTAAGAACACCTTAAAAACTTCTTTTCTCTACATTTTTTTATGATTGAGATCTCGGGGAACCATTGTAGACCAAAAGGAAGGAAATGAGAAGTTTAATGTACTTTAAAACTAGGGGGTAAGAGTGGAGGGATGTTGAGAGGTCACTATTCGAGCATGTGGGGGCCTTTCTCTCACCTTGGGACAACCTATAAAGACCTAATACATCATCAAATGAATCAAACATGTCCTCACATGATGATCCATCAAAAAAATCCTAGCACATACAATGAAACCTTAAATAATTATAATAAGGCTTTTAAAATATAATTTTTAATACCATGACAAGATCTAGATCACCATATACAATCTTGGATGGACCCTATGAGAAAATTTTCAACTATAGGGGTTGATATTTGGCTTGGGAGGATAAACTATCAATAATAGGAATTTCAAAATCAATTAGAACTTGAATTCATTAGGCTTATTCATTACTTAGAGTGGATATCAAATATTGT
Organism: Torreya grandis; assembly: GCA_037957365.1. Taxonomy (NCBI): domain Eukaryota; kingdom Viridiplantae; phylum Streptophyta; class Pinopsida; order Cupressales; family Taxaceae; genus Torreya; species Torreya grandis. Next base: position 1,262,868 of record JARHVA010004149.1, on the reverse strand, counting down.
TCTAGTAAGCAATAAACTAATAGGGATCAAAGTGTGTACTAGTTTTTAAGAAATTAAAAAAATGTTCCCAAAGGATGACTTCCCTTTCCCTAACATTGACATGATAATAGATTAAAAAATACGACATGAGATGTTGTCTCCTATATAATGTTTATAGAGATATAATCAAATAAAAATTTAACCTAAGGACCAACATAAAATAACATTTATCACACCACGGGGTACTTTTTGCTACCAAATCATGCCATTTATCCTAAAATATGTAGGTGAAACTATTTAACCCTAAATTTAGAATGGGGGTTATAGGGTTATGAATGTAGAAGTAGTTATAACATACGGGTGATAAACTAATCTATCATAGGCTAATTAATATAAAATATAGATAAATACTCTTCTAAATATATATATAATTAAGATTATTAAAAATAGTAAAGTACAACTATAGAAAGATGTTTAAATGACTATGAAATTATGAAAATTGGTTGGTTTATTTTATGTAGGAATATATAAACAATAAACATGTGTTAAATATGCAAGATTAATATTTTAGATCCATAATCAAATTCTATAAATTTAACTTCTATGGATGTAGACACTACCATCAGAACTAAACACTTACTTTGATTTTAATGTCTAACTAACATAGGTGTCCAGTATAAAATAATGACAAGATTAGGATGTGACAAAATTAATTATTCATGATTTTATGTCACCTTTATGTTGATGTATTTATATTTGGGATACATGCTATCAATATTTGTTTATTGATCAAACCCTAGATTTTCACCCTTTTTCACCCTTAAAATGAGTTTATTAAAAAATGGGTGTGGGTTCATGGTGTTGAACCTACCCAAAGATCCCTATGTCAATGGGTGTTACCTACATTGTCAATAATCCAAAGGAGGGCCTTATATTCATTTAGTTATCCACTATATGTGGTAAAGTGTATGTGTAAGGGTGAAATATGTTATATGAAGATGTATACATGGTCTACCCTGTAATTTGACAAATATAATTCTTGAGCTTCACTTTGAATGATTAAAACTTATAATATGAATTCTCATATGTTTGATATGAAAATAGGGATAAATAGGGTAGAATAGGATGCTTTTTTAGTTACTTGATTTAGCTTTAGTAGGTGTTTACTAGATGAAGAATGAGAAAGATTAGATTTATATTTATAAAACACCTTTTGAAAATATCTAATAATATGATTTAATAAGTCAATTAGGATGACGAATGTGTTTTGATAATTTTTTAATTTGGATTAATTTTGAGTACTAGACACTAGATAAGTATATGGACACTACCATCAATAGCAGTGCCCCTCTGTGGTTGATAGTGTTTATAAGGCTATATAATAGGTATTGATCTAAAACTATTAGTGAATGATGTTTATCAATTTTTAATATTTATGTATAGTATAATAGATAAGGGTCACTAAAATTATATGGATTAGACTAATAAATAAACATTTAGGCACAATGAGATGGTGAATACGAGCCTTTAGACAAAATAAAGGTCTAGAACTAAAGGGTAGAGCCCTGATTGATATTTGTCAAATGTAAAAGACTAAGATGATATAAATATTTATTTTTAGTATCTAAATTCAAATCCCATCTAATCTAGTAATGCATAAGGATGAAATTACTAGGTTAAAGTAAAGAACTGTGTACTTAAGTGTGCATATCGCACATTTCCTTTGATTGATCCCACTTTGATTGATTTATTTGTGTTTGAACTATAACTAAAAGAATGTTTCAATATAAATTAGTGAAAATAATATTAAATTTTAATTAATTTAAATGTTTGAAAATAAAGAGAATAAGGAAAACATATACATATGTGTTGATGCAACCATGTTGTCTCTTGATGTTTTGAATTGGTAAAGATGATTCTTTATGAATAATTAAAACTATAAAAGGTTTATACTTGAACATTAGAGATTTGAAGAGGGAGATTGGGAGGTATTATTCCCTCAAATAGGTTTAAGGGTGAGTTGTGACCTAGCCATTAAGATCATTATATCTCAATCACAAAAGTCAAGTGTGAATATATAATATAGTGAGGGTGAGTGATTTAATCAAATCATCATATGAATTTGATGAGATTGGATGATTTAATCACTCTAACTCATAAATATAGTAAGTTTTAATGATTTTAATACTTTAATATATAAAATGAACCCATTATTATAACAAAAAGGCTTGATAATAATACATCATGGTGTAATTGGTGCATCTTAGTGAGTAGTGTATACACATAATATTTTCAACCCTTTATCAATTACTAATGATCTTTATCTTGTAGGGACCCATAGAGTCTCAATATCTCTAAGTTAACACCCTAAGGGGTATACCAAAAAAGGGGTGGGTAGACCATTGGTGCTTCACAAGATTATTGTCCCTTTTACCACTTTCTATCTACACATTTGTCTCCTAAAAACCATTCCCCTAAGCTTTAACTCCTATTATTTAGCCTCCTATAGTATTTTAGCACCTTCATTATCCATTTCCCTAACATAAACCCATTTTTATATCCTACATGACTATGTTAGCCACATCAACCTTGTATTCTTATTGACAAAATGTATTATGGACTATGTCAGCCTGTGGCCAACCTAGTTCATGACCTAATTAGTTTTTATCAATTACAATACTAGGTCAATAGGGTCAAACTTGTTGACTAAAACTTTAAAAAGGGTTTGAGGTTAAATACACCTATATAAACATAATATTTTTGAAATTTCTAATAAAAAATAAGAAGTGGGATATATTACAAATCTGCTTATCCATCATTTTACTTGAGGAGTAAACTTAGGGTTTAATACTTTCTTTGGAGATATGGATCTTGTCCTATTGAGTAGCATTTTAGATGAATTAATAGGTTGTGTATCGTAGAGATGATTTATCCTTGTAATTTATAGACCACAATAACCTCTTGTAAAATACCTTGGCCAAGGGAGAGATTGAGGCTCGATGGGTTTATCTTCAAAGTTAAGTATTCCTAACTTTGTTCATCCTTTATAAGAGTAGATAGATATACATTTTTACTTTTCTTACTTGAATTAGGATTTATTATAAATTTATGTGAGTATATGTATTCTATGCATGTTTAATTTTAATGTTTATTTCCCCTATTTTTTACCATAAGTTTTGGTGAGCACTAGATTATATTTTTAATTTACTTGTTATTAGTATATTGAATATGAAAACATAATACCTAGTTAGAGTTATTTTGTAGTTTTGCTTGATTGAAGGATTTGGAACCCTCCCTATTAATATTATTTTTGTAAGATATCACTTGATTAGTTCTAGTAGATCCATATTGGTCATGACCCTGATTATATAATGTATCCCTAATCAAAAGTGTAAGTAGGATCTATCTTCTTTGAGTTATGATTGATTTATATATTTGATGCATTTCCATTGCATACATTCTAGTGAACCCAAATTTAATATAAAACTTATAGGTTTTATTTCATGCTTTTAATTTATAATATTTTATTAGTTTTCTATATTTTTGATACTAGGTTGACTAGGTTAGTATAGTTTTAACTTCTATGTACAGGTTTAACACACAATCACATCAAAATAACTATTTTATTTATGTGTAAGTATTCATCAAATATAGGTTACTAAATTGATTATGTTGACATAATACTCTTATTTATTCCAAAAAAATAGTCTTTGTTGAACATTTCGACTTAATCATTCAGTTAACATCTAGAATAGTAAACTAAGTCATGTAGGTTTACTTATTATTACCATCATCATCTAGATAACAAACTAAGTCAACTAGGTTGACTTAAACATCTTAAAAAGGCTTCAAAAAATAGGGTTTTACAAAATTAGGTCAACATAATAGACATATTTGGCATAAATTACAAGTAACATTCAATGCATTTCAACAAATTTTTTTGCAATCCTCAACATCTTCTTCCACCAAGGTTCCTTTATTTCTCTCTCTTTCAGTTCAATACTTCATTACAATTCTATTTTGTGCAGTTTGCATTCTTAAAAATTACAATCCTAAAATAAATAATTTTGACTTGGTTAATTTAATTTTATATCCTATCTTCTATCTAAAATACTAAGTCAACCTGGTCGACTTAGTTCTTAATAAATCTTGCTTCTATAGAAAAGTAGTGACTCTATTGACTCTATTATGTAATGTTTGAATATAGTGTCATCTGAACTAAATATATACCATTCTTAATTTGGTAATTAAAAATTCTATCCTATTAATTAATTCACACTTTCATTTTCATCTATTTTCATGCTTATAGTAGCTCACATAGTCTAATTAGGTGGGTTTTCAAAAAATACTAGTTAGTTTCACTATTTTTATATTTTTTACGCACTACTAAATTACATAAATTTAAAAATGAATTTAACATTTGTCTTCCCAAGGCCTATCTACTTGGATTTCATCACTAAGGGGGAAGCCAACTTGGTTTTTTAGCCAAGTATAAACATGTGATTAATGGTATAAATTAGCAAAGCACCTAACACCCTTATTGTTGTAGGATTATAAATTGAGGGGGTAGGACCTAATACAAAGATATTACCATTACCAACATAGATCCCTTTCATCCCAAACATCCTAAAACCACCCATAGATTCCTTTCTAATACCCTACTTTTAGCCAACTTCCCTATCACACTTTATAATAATCTAACAACACTTAAAATGACCACTTAGTTAGAATTTAAATTTTAGTATTTTTTTCTCTTTACTCATTGTATGTTGTATTTCAAAAACTTGCATTGGCTAGTGTCGGTGCAACATTTTGTGTTGTGTGCCAATTGGATCATTCTCATTGATCTAATTATTTGTATGTTTGCTTATATTTATTCCTTCAAATTATATTTGCAAAATATTTTCCTACTTTTAGCACACTATCATTTTGTTTGACACAATATCTTGTAGACTATCTTTTTCCCTAACTGTAATACTAAATTGACTTGGTCAACCTAGTATTCCTTTCTACCAATTAGGCTATATTACTAAGTCAACTTGGTCAATTTTATATCCTTATCAAACTATATTTTTCATTATTTATATTATTAAGTTGACTTAGTTGACTCTGTACTCTTTTTCCTTCTATCCAATAATACTAAGTCAACTTAGTTGACCCTATACTCTTATCTATCTCTTGTTTTATAATACATAGTTAGCCTAGTCAAATCTATATCCTTATTATCTCTTCGCTTTTGCATTAGATTTTCCTTCCCTAATATCTCTCCTTTATCAAAAACTTCTTATTTTAAAACAATAGTGAGTTGAATTCAATAAATATGATGAGTCTTACCAACCCCAATAGGTTCTCCCATAAGTAGTTCATGGCTCCTACCTTAGATGAAAGTAATGTGCATGTAGCCACTCACACTAAAAATTATGGGACCCCTCCTAATTACTCTTTTCTTCATAATAATCTCTTCATTATAGGATACACTATAAATTCTCTTCTTCGTCAATGAATTTACTCAACATTGAGGAAGAGATCCTTCTACTATTTACCATCTCATGATAAGTGGTCAACTTGAGGATCCCCAATCAACTTCTCCCACATTTTCACATGGATTTGGAGATATTAGCTTCTTTTATTATAACCCTATTCCCTCTATTTTGACCCCTTATCATACCATGCCATCTTCCTCTTTGATTTACTCTACCTCCATGCCTAGTATCTTTACTAACATGGTAGGTTATACATCTAGTGAGCCTCTTCTTAGACCCACTCTTCTCAATTCTTCTACTAATGCATCATTTGATACCCATGGTAATCATTCCTCTAGGGTTATTTATTCTCATCCCTATACCAATACATCTTTTTCCACACAAGAAAATTATGCCACTAGTGCCTCACTCACCAATAAATCTTCTCAAGATACTACTAACACCCATAGTGGTACCCAAGTCACTACTACAAATTCAAATGCTTCACACAATGATAATAATACCAATAAAACCCATAAATTTATATTAAAAAATCTTAATCAAATGAATTATTTCCAAGCTAACAATACTAATCAAATGATGCAAATGCAAAATCATCTTATCCATCTTCAAACTCACCCTCAATAGATTACATGGGACATGCATGACCAAAATGTTCCCCTACCTCCTCTTCGAGATTACGATGATAATCTTATCCCTCAAACTCCCCTTGTTAACAAAATAATCAAGAATCTTCAAAATGAGCCTATTACATCTCAAATTTTTATTATCAATATAGGAGGTATCACCCCCACCATTACTTACAATGGGTCAACCAATCCTACTCTCCAATTAAAAACTTTTGGAAATCTATATAAAGACTATGTCAAGTTGAATAATTTTAACTCTACCAAATTATTAGGAAAAAATCTCATAGGTGATGCTTTATATTGTTACAACCAACTCAATTCTCATTCTATCACTAGTTTGGAAGATTTATTTAATGCTCTAGTCTAAGAGTTCCAAATTAGTGATCTCTCTGATAATACCTTGGCCCATTTTATCAATTACAAGGAACTTGAGATCAAAACTACACAATATTTCATAAAATTATGGAATATATTGTCTAAAAAATGTGAACATAATATGGTAGATAACAACCTCTTTCATCTTTTTATAAACACTCTTTTTCCCAAGTTACAATATCAAGTCTGAACCTCTCTCCATGCACTTTGGAAGAGGCCATTAACCAAGCCAAGTGTCAATATTTTCTCATGTGTCAATTCAATCCAACCGAACCTTTTATGGGTACTCACATGTTAATCAAGAATAAGAATAATCATGCTAAAAATGATGGTGTCACCAACTCTTATAATACCATTCATATTATTCAATCTATTGTACCCAACCAAACTTTGGAATAGGCTTCCCCTCTTAACATCATTAATCCTCATTTATCTTCAACAAATAACATAAATTTTCATAAAATTTTATCCTTATTATAATTTAAAAATGTATACCAAGGCATAATCCATAAGAACTTAATCCCACTCATCCCATGAAATCTTGGTATGATCCCAATAAATTTTGTTGGTTTCATGCTAGTTGGGGTCATTATCATGAGTCTTGTAGGAAACTTCATAATTTGACTATGGATTTCCTTCTCAATCCCAATTTTGACCATGATTATATAATTATTAAATGTCAACAAGCCTATGACATACCCTTCAAATTCCATGAAAAAAAAATCTCAAGATCTGAACTAGGCTAATGATCATTTGGACATCTATAAAGACCCTTCTCCAAATCACCAAGATAACCAAGACAATACCACCCCTTCCACCAATAATTTTGATATTCTTCTTGACCAAACTCCTAAAGATAATATGGTCAATATGAATAATATACAAAGGGTAGTTGCCTTCATTTATCCTCATCCAATCCGCACTCCTCAATTACCTCACACATTTCATGTTATCCAAGATTATTTTCCAGCTCACTTCATAGAGTTGGGGAAAGAAGACCTTATATATTTTGATGAACCAATTCTAACACCTCCCCTAGATAACATTTATCATACCATTTATACCATTACTCTAACCTCTTTACCCATCACTAATTATACTCAACCTTCTAACAAAACTTATTCCAATCTCTCTCAAACCAAACCTGCATCCACTAACCCACCTTTTCAAGATAATAAATAAATTTATCCTCTAATTAAATCTTCCACCTATTATCAGCATAATTTCACATGCACTTTGGCTCCTCCTTCCAATGACCTCCTTCAACACTATGCACTTACTTATAATAATCAGCTTATGGGTTATGACGAGTGGGGTCCTATTATGGAGCTTACTAATCTCCCATCTCAAATCCCATTTCTTGAATATATGCAGACTTATCTACATCATCATAATCATCTTATTCATATTTTGTTTGAAATTAACATCCCTCATCCTCCCCTAGCATAATGCCAAACCACCTTATCTAGATTATAATATAGAATTTTAAAATAGTGTAAGGAGATGTTGATACATGTTGATGAAATAATCAACACTTCTCTTTCCCTCAAATTCCCCATTGTTTCTATGATCCATAATGTGATTCTACTTCATGCAAATTATCCTTCTCTTTTTATCAATATAAAAATTGGTGATATTAAAGTCAATCATGCCTTGATTGATGAGGGTTATGACACTTGTGTTGCCTCTCTAGATTTTATCATAACCCTTGGATATTCTAAGTGTAATCTTAAATCCATATGTAACACATGTCAAGGCTATGACTGAAGGAATATGCCTCCTTTAGGTTATGTGTGACTCCCCATTACCATCCCACCTATCATTACTCACATGAAGGTGATGATATTAAACTATCATCTATCTTACAACATTTTTATTGGTAAGCGATGGACTCATCACATGAGATTAGTTGCCTTTTCTGCTTGCCAATGTGTCAAATTTCCTCACAATGGAGCCATCTATAAGATTAAAGGTGACACTAATCCTTAGATTTTTGAATAATTATAAGATTTTGTGTATTCAATATTCCTATCCTTGAATGATTTCCAAGTGTTCCATTTTGGGAATATCAATGGTTTAACTTTCCTATCAATTCCACCTAAGGTTACAATCATCACCCCAAATTCATCAGGAATATACCCCCTAACTTCCTAGATTATGATGATGATGATGATGATGAGCCTAAAAAAATCAATCTCAAGATTAAAACGTTAGATTTCTCACCTCATATCATTTCTTAGTTTCCCCTTCTTTGTAACCTCGTTCCCATCAACCACCTAGTGATGAAATACCCATTATCTTAACTAAGACTCAACATTCCATTCATCACACCACATCAGATGACTAGGTTATCCCTACATATGCCATTTATCTTCATACACCTAATTATGATGATGGATATACCTTAGATGATCCATTATTAGGAGGTATTATTCAAGCTTTATAAGATAAAATTATTCATTATCATTACTCTTTGCTTCTATCTTTTAGTATGTCTTCTAGTATTCCATCTTATATCATTATTAATTTTAACATTTTCCCCTTGATTACAGGGTAGAGATGGTCCACACACCTCCATTTTTTGAAGAAACTCATATGATTATGCTTATGGATCATGATATATTTTATATATATTAGGACCCTTCTATTTGACTTATCTTTTAGATGTTTGTGACTATCCTTTAGCCTTCTATGCATCCTACCCCTCCCTCAATTGAGCCTGATTTGGATCCTATTCCCACTCCCTATATGGATGAATCTCTTCTTGTTCCCAATCTTATTTCTCCTTAAATAAATCCTTTCCTAGTCTCTCCACTAGCCCCACCTCCTCTTGGTGATAGTTTTCTCCCATTACCGTAACTTTCTCCTATTCCCATAAAATGGGCCAATCAACCATATTATGAAATTCATAAAGTTGTTGGTCACTAGACTAGAGATTATTTATTATAAAAATATTATTTATCTTCCATCTCCATTCATCTTATGATTACACCTACCAAATATACTCATAATCATATCTATTGCTTCCATGGCATATATAATCATTCATACACTCATTTTTGTAAGTTTTGGTAATATATCGACACCTTGCATCCCATCACTCAACCCATAAATAAATTTATACCTACCTATAAAGTATTACCTAAATATATTACCAAATATGGAGAGGTATATTGTCTATTACACCAATGTGGTAATAATCATACTGATCATTTCCACATTCTTTAGTATCATCTTAAGGATCAACTCATAACCATTCTTTCACCTACTATCCTTCCTCCCATAGGTGACCCTCACAAGAAGGCTCCCCTTCTTCCCCCATGGCTCCACCACCTATGATCCCTTCTCTAAATACTATTTTTTCACTTATGATTCCCTCACCCATGGATCCCTCTCCACTAGTCACTCATTTTATAATGGCACATTCCCCATTAGTGACCCCTTTATCTCTCATATAATCCATTCCCATTCATTATCTTGAGAATACCCTACATGATAAACCTCATCATCATGATCCTTTATGAAATATTACATTTTTTTTAGGAGATTTGATGTGAAGTATTTTCTTGACTTTCCCTAAAGATCAATGAGACTTTAGCTGCAGTCCAAGTTCATCTTGATAGAGACTTATATGATGTTATGGATGATGTGTGTGGATAAATATATCATTACTTATGAACACAAGCATGGTGATCTTACATTTTTTTTCTCATTGTGTTTGGATGTGTGCTCCAAATTTACATTTATCTATTCTTATCCTTTGACATTATGTCATATTCTTATCTATATTACATGGTGACTTTTGTTTCACACCACATATTTCTTATGCTATAATTATTTTTCTTATGTTTTCTTATGGATTATTTTTCATAATTACATACTTATTATTGCTAAGTTCATTTCATATGGTGACCTTGTTATTTTTCATGATTATTTGTTATCTTATCTCTTATACATGTATAATTATTATTATGACTTTGTTATACAAACCTTGCTCCCTTTAGTCATTCATCATTTACCATGTGATCAGTTAGCAAATAATTCATCTCATTGCAATCTCCTTTTAATGATTTAATTTGGATCTCCTCTTATTCTCCTATATTTCCTTTTTCAAACTGAGTATACACATGGTTTAGACTTGAGATAACATGTTGGTTCATAGCTAAGCCTAAGTGTTCTAGTCAGTCATATCTTTGGATACTTGGATTCCTTTATCCAAAGCCTAAATCTCATTCATGTGTATCACTCTATCTCTCATGATTGATCATTCCAAGTTTGTATGGAGGAGGAATATTAAAATACATAAACATTCAAAATCCAAATCATTTAATAAAAGGCAATGATCTAAAAGGAAACATTTAAAATTTTAAAAATTAAAATCACACTAGAAGACATGAGTCTAAGCATATATCCTCTTTCTAATCAAAGATAAAACTCTATAATTGGCATCATGATAGAGTCAAGCTCCATTGGGGTGTAATAGGCCATTAGACTATAAAAGGAGAATAAAAAAAAGCTTTCAGTGCTACATACTTTCTCATGTAAGTACCTAATCTTAGTAGTAGACTAATGGCTCTATAAGGGGTCTTGAGGAATAGGGAACACATCATGGGTAGGTAGGTCCATTTTAATTTTCCTATTCAAAACCTCCAACATGATTTGATCTTAGTAACACACTTATTTTATTGCATAGCTTTTTGCCTATAACAAACATGTATCCTCTATATATTGATGGAAAATAGTCACTTAGTATCTTCTCATGTCCTTAGTGTGCCTCATGTATCCTAATATCTTCTTATAATATGCCTATGTTATGTTTCTTAAATTTATTTTTTCACTCACTATAATCTTGTTGTTGTATGTATGTGTATCACAAATGGTTCTGAGTGTTTATGAAATATGAATCATTTCTAAATTTAGATAAACCAATGCATGAGTTGTAGGTTGTGATAATATTGTTATCTTTGATGGAATAATGGCAAAATAAGTGAATTATTTAATAATATTTATAAAGTTTGGTTGTTAGGAGTAATCATGTCTTGATAGTTAACCTTTATAAAATGAAATCAATCTTGAATAAGTAAAGTGAATTATGATCAAAGAACTAAATCTAATGACTAATCTAAAGTGAATATTTATAATTAGAACTAATATAAAGTGAATTTGTCAAAAAATAAGTAAAATGAAGGGTAGGGTAGAGAAGGAACATATTGATATTAATGATCTTCATTTTAGACATAATGCCAAAGTTGAAATATCATCTAAACATGCATTTAAAAAAAAGTATAACATGAAATAGCATAAGCTCAAATCTTACTACACATAAGGAAAAAATATAAGGAAGTGAAAGAATGCAAATAAGAACTTGATTCACTTTGAATATTTACTCCTTCAAGTAAATAACATAAGCACATCCACAGGAAGAGCATAGAAAATGAAATAAACTTAAGATCTTTCAATCAACCTAGAATTAACACAAGTTAATGAATCTACATATGGTAAAGGCACATCAGGAGTAAATAAGAACCATCCAAATCTGAATTATAAACTAAGCAATTGAGATAGAAGTCATGACACAATTCACACAAGCAAATGAGATAAACATTTTAAAATTCCCTGTTACTATTAAATTGCTCCAAAATTAGCACAAGTATTCTTTCTCAAAAATCCCTCTCTATTTACAATGGATAATACCTATTTGTATACATAGTTCATGAGGTACATTTATTAATCATATCAAATAAAAACTAGATAGGTGTTAAGGACAATTGTCCTTTTACAATCAATCTAGAAACCTCTAGACATTTACAAATGACTAACCTATTGATAATGTGCTTTACAAGATGCACATGCATTTAAAAAATAATATTCTCTTTTCAAAATATTATACAAGATAAGATACAAAATGAATATTCCTAAATCAACTATCTTGGTCTTGAGATCCCTTTGATGCTGAAGTGCCCTATTGTTGTTGTTGCAAGATCTTCATTACCTTGGCATGTTACTCATTTATTAACTTCAAATTGACAACAAGATCCATGAAGAATCCATCCTCTTTATATTTTCTAGGTCTATAAAGTATTTGTCATCCTTTTCCATGGATTATTTAACACTCCTTGTGTAGACACCTAAAACTAGCCATCGATACCTCCAATCAGGCTTTTGACCAATTTCTACTCAAAATGCACAATTTGGCCTAAAAACACTAAAACATACAAAATGATGTGAAATTGACATATTCAATTGCTGATTTTGGCTAGGGTATCACTAAATGGGGTAATGTAATTTATGGGCTATCTAAATTTGATCAAATCATTTTGAGTCAAAATGTTAATTTTGCACTTGCATGCTCTGGATTGCTCTTTCCTATCAAATCTTCTACACAAGATGCATGCCTTTGTTATTTGTTGTTGATAACATCCTAAATGGTAATATGGTTCCAATGAATCTAATAGTGCCTTCCAATTCTAATCCAATCAAATTTTAGACCAATAACAAGACATTCTGATCAATTTGGGTAATTTGTGCACAATGTGCTTAATCATGCTTAAGAGCTAATTAACCCAAATCAAGGCCTAATTAAGAATTCCATGGAAACTTGTTGAATAATTTGTTTTGGAAATGAATATTGAATATCTACATCATCAAGTGACCTCATTTCTTGGGAAAATATCCCTAGGCCATAAATGCCACAAATATTAGGATTCATGCCTCATCAATGCCTTCCATGATGCCCTTCATGCCTCTTAATTTCACCTTATTCTAATTTCATGATGAGGATAATTAAAAAATTAATTCCAAAAATTAAATTAATCCTCAACCACACATCTCAATCTTGAGATGGACGGTTGAGGTTGATTCTAATCAAATCCAAAAATTTTTAAATAGGAGGCCTCACAACATCATTTCTAAGATATTTTGGTGCAAATTTATTATGCTCAAATATCTTCAAGGACTTGATTATGAAAATTTATAATTCCAAATTGATTCCAATGCAAGCTAAGCCACCAGCCAAAGGTGCCAAGGAGAGATGGAGGTAGCCAAGCTTCCATTGCTAAGGACTTCATGAGCACAAGCTAAGCAAGCCACTACTACAAAGGCTTTCGGAGCATCTAAGAAAGGTGAAGGAACTCTTTTATTTGATCCCTTAATTTTTAGTTTTGCTTATTATTTGATTTTTTTAACTAAGATCTCCCTAGTGTCTAGGCCTAGAGATGTTATGTTATTAGTGTGTTTATTTCATTTTGGAACTAACATTATACTAACCATCCTCTCTTAAGTCAAATTCCTAGATCACATAATGGCATGCCCGATGGGATTAGATGAATCCCACACATGAATAATATCATTTTAAATCTTTAAAATATTCATTTATATGATTAAAACTCTTAAAAATTAATTTTCTAACTTTGTTTTACCATTTTTTGTTTGTCATGGGTTTACATAGTAACTGACATCAGTTATTAAAACCATCATCAGTTGGCATAGGCATCATTGGTCACTATTTATGTAACTGATGTTGGTTAGATAACCATAATCGATTAGTAAGTGTAACTGACATTAGTTATACAACCGATGTCAGTCACTATGTTCTATTAAAAATACAAACCTGAGAGCTATTTTAAAATGCTTGGTTTGGGGTCATACGAACTCCGTTTTGGATTATTTTTTTTAAAACCATGTGTTTTATCCACAATTTTTAGAATTTGGAATTATTTTAGCTTCAAGTTTCATATACTTTTTATAAAATTTGGAAAATATATTTAAAATGTTTCTAATCTAACATATTTGCTTTTGGAGTGATGCCTTAAGGGTAGACAAGTAACTAGCAGATTTTACGTTTTATAAATCATGTTTTATAATATATTTTGAATTTTTAAAAATGAATTAGGAAAATTATTTTGTTACTTAAAGTAAAATTTAAGTTTCTTAAATAAGTGTTTTTATCATTAGTTTTCAAAGTTACAACTAAGACCAAGGGGTCAAATGAACACCACCAAATCTTTCATTTGGGCTTAAAATTGAACATACTTGTCATTTTTATCTTCAATATTTGTTTGATATAATTTTTATTTCATAAGAAGAGGGATGTTGTGTGTATTTTACTCCATTTTTCTCCTTTAGGGAACCCTTGGAGTTAAAATAACTATTCCTATTTCAAATAGCCTAGTCCAAGGCTTAGAAAGAATGTCATCTAAAACACTCCCCCAAAACATGTCAAAGTTTGGGTGACCTTGAAAATGACCCTAAAGTCTTTCTATTTCATGTTTTATTTAGTTTTATGCATCTTGGATTATGAGGGGGACATCATTACCTCCCATGAGTTCTTTAGGGAAGCTTTGACCTAGGGTTTCATCTCTCTTCATTGACTTCATTTACTCCTTTTGAGTTGCACATAGGGCGTATCTTCATTTGGACATTACACTACACTGAGTGAATAGTAGGATACAATGCTTATAAAAAGGAATAGACCTTTTTATAACTATTCAATACCATGGTCACCCAGTTTTTGTGCTTGTCATTTTCATCATTTGATGTGAAAGTTATTGTGCAATTGATTCCCCTAGAAATATTATAAACTTGATAGTTTAGTCAACCCCACATGCCATACCCTTGATAGGATTTAGATGGTTATACATAGAGTATTTTGATCATTTTCTCATTTGGTATGTTTTTGAGACTAAAACTTGTTTGTTTGTGTATAAGCCATGTCAAAACCAATTTGTCTATATGTCACTCTTTTGTCTAAAGAGGCATTATGCTGTCCATTTTACACCACAATTATGCCTTGAAAGTTTTTCTAAACTTGTTTGTGTGTGTGTGTGTCATTTGATTTGTAGAGGGTAGAATTATGCTTGCCAAATCATGTCAAACCATTTTACCTTTGAGTCTTTGAAACATAGTATTGACCATATCATTCGAGCATGATTGCACCATTAGGCTACTCAATTTATTTCAAGACTAGTTTACCTTACACCAAAAACCATTGTTTCAAACCATGTCATGTATACCATTTACACCTTTATATTGTGTCATCATGCTGTCTAATCTTATCTAGCTTGTTTGGTGAAAACCTAGTTTTCATCATTGACTTTTCAATTAGCCTTGTCAATTTTAGATTCAAACATTGATTGATTTCTATTTAGGCCTTAATTCATGGGGCTGATACATAGATCTTTCTCTTTTGGGTTGCATAACTTTAGTTTATCGATTACCCAAATTTGAAAACTATTGATGGTTTATTTGTTTAAAGCCTACCTTCATTATTTTTTATGTCTTTATTTGGGAGAACACAACCTTTCTCAAAGAGCCTTTTGTCTTATGCCTTATGCCAATTGATCATGTTTATGTTTGATTCCATGTGTTGGATCTATGTCAAAGTTATTTCCAAACTTGCTAGATTAAATCAAATCACATCATGCTATTTATTTGAGCCTAGATTTTGACTCTGTGTTTGGAGAAAAGACTTACAAACTCAACTTTTCCCTTTCCTAGTTTAGACCTTATTTGGAACACTTTAACCTAGACCTTTGACATGACAATTTTTATTCGGATGCTTGACCTTTTGTGCATATAACATTTGATATTGGACATTTGACATTAGACTATTTTATGCCAAATCTTATCAAAAATCATTTTGGAGATACAACTCCACTTTCAAACCACATTAGAGATACAACTCCACCCCTTTGACCAAGTTGGACCAAGTTTTAACCATTTGTCCTTTGGATCATTTTTTAGAGTTTGTAGAACTCAAAGCCTTTTTATTTTTTAGAGCTTTCATCATTTACATGGACATGTCTCAATAAACTAATAGTGGAGTCACTTACAATACAAATTATGATATAATGGCTACAAAAAATGACTTTTATGGTTTTAGTTAAGAACCCAATGGTTTTAATATAGTTTTTGAGATAGATTTCTATCTGCCTCATATTAATCATTCATGGGAACAAAGTCATGAAATAACTTATGATCCAACTTGAGACCTTGATTGGTATGAAGAGGCTTGTGAAGAGGAATTTAAAGACCCAACTACAGATAATGTTGTTTAGGATACAAATCCATACCCTCTTTGTAATAATTAGTATATGGAACACAGTCAAAAACTAGCTTATGATCCAACTCAAGATTAGGATGATCTAGTTTATGAGGAAGACTTGGATACTTTTTCTTGTGAAAGAAATTAAGTTTCATGATGTCCTTTTATTATTTGATCATTATTTACCCCTAACCCTCCTTTCATTTATATGAGTTATCAAGATCTACAATATCTAAGGAATACCATTACCATTTATATACCTAGTCCTTTGGCTTGTATGAGAAACTGAGTTCCAAAACACCCCTTCATCATTTTAAGAACTAGTCCTTTCACTTGTGCAATATATCAAGCCACACAACACCCTATCATTACCATCATAGGACTTTATCCTTTGGATCATGAAAGAAATCATGCTCACTAATACCCTACCATTATCCAATCATAGGCCATTCTTCCTCCAATACCAATCCCAACCAAACCTAAATCGATCACCAAGCTATGTTTAGAACTGGTATTTTCCATCTCATTGGAAACCAAGGCCAAGAGAACTAACCAATCCAAGATGTTTCTATTGAATCAACCATTTGTGATAAGTCAACCTATGATAAATTTCCTATTGATCCTATACTAGTTGTCGAGGAGTCTCACTCTAATGAGTCAATATTTTTTGAGTCACTTCTTAATGATTATAACTACCTTTGGGAAAATCATTACCTTGACCATGTGCCTATTTTTCAAGAGCATCCTATTGATAAGCCAATCTCTGAGGAGTTATCTCTTGACCTTTCTCCCATCCTAGAGAAGTCCCACTTTGATAAACTAGTCTTTGTGGAGCCCATCATACTATTAGAGGTTGTTACTTATCCAATACCAAATATTCAACAAGACATAATTATAATAAAATACCCATTAGATGAAGAATCAGAGTTAGAGTCAAGTTCTATTCTTGAACTAATATCAAATTTAGCATTAGAATCTAAATCAACATCAATCTCAACATCAAATTTAGAGTCCCTTGAGTTAGAATTAGACTCAGATGAAGAATATGTTCATGGTTGTTACAAAATTAATTACACATGCCTCATAGATCAATTTGAATACATTTTTGATCCTTCTATAGTTTTTGAGGATGAGTACTTTAGCTTTAACATAAGTTATCCTAGTATATTCTATAAGTATTATGTAGCCTCTCCCCATTTTAGTACCATTCCATAGGCCATTACCATCAACAAAAATAGCCATATTATTAAGATTTCATCTCCCATAAGTGTTCATTGGGACCAAAACAATCAGACTTTGTTGAACTACATCCATGGTGACATAGTAGTTGAAGAAGAGTAAGGAAGCCAAGACAACATTCATGTAGTAGAAGAACACTCTCCTAGTGAAACCTTTTTGAAGGTGCTAGGGGATAATCCAAGTTAGAACTCAACATATTTTAGTGAAACCTTTTCAAAATCACTAAAAGACAATCAAAGTCAAAATCCAATGTTCATTAGTGAAACCTTATCAAAGGTGCCACAGTATAATCAAGACAACTTCATTGGGGAAAACCTCATTAAGGCACTAATAGCTGAGCACAAAATTTATTCACTATTAGATGAAGACAAAATCAAAGATCAAATCAAAATAGCTTCAAATCTATAGCTTAATTAGATGGTAACTACTCTCAAGATCAAACAAAAAAATATATGATGGGCTTATCAAGAGAACAAGTCTTTGACCCTGCCACAACCAAAATTATGTTAAATATGGCATCAACAACACTACGTGTGAATGAAAGTCCCAATCTTCATTTGATTCCCTGCCATTATACATTCCATTATCATCTACCATTCTATTTCACAATCAAACATACCATCCATTATTTTTCCCTATTTATCATCCATGGTCACACTTTTCTTTGTAGAGGCTACAAAGATACCTTATCTCAATACATGAAGAAATCAAAATCAATGACTAATGAATAAAGATCACAAAATCATTCTCAACAACCAAATTTGTAGGCCATTCTTGATAGAGAAGTTATTAAAATGAGGTGTGGGCTAGAAATTAACATGATCGAGTATTATTTTTATATCATTTGTTGGTTAAGACATGCATCTCCCCATTAGTAGGAACAATAGAATAAAAAACCACACCTAGGCCAAAAACATGTATCATACCATTGCCATTATTACATATCCATTTGCCATTATTAAAGTACCCATCTATTAACCCCATCACTTTGGGGAAATCCTCTTACCATTTTATCTAATCTATTAAAAACCAACATTATCCTTAGCAATACCATACCATACCATCATATCATTCCATTCCTATCTAGACCAAAGTCTATTTTTAGTCATCCTACCCAGTCCTATTTTGACCTTGGCTACTTTTGGTTCTTCTTGCATATTTTGTGAGAGGATTCCAATAAAATTTCAACAATCAATCCAATCTGCATTTACAATGATAGTCTATGAAAGTAGTGTGATAGTTTATCTGGTAAGATATCTTTCAACCTATCAAGTTTGTTTATGTGAACCTACTTATAACTACCTATGGGCAAATTAGTGTCTCACTAGTCTTGTTACTAATTATAACCACCTATGGGAAAATTAGTGTCATTGACCTATGATATTGTATCCTAGTTCTAATTACCTATGGGAAAACTAGGGCAACACTTGTTTATCATGCATTCCCACATCACCTTGCCATTATTATTTTCATTTGACTGGTCATTTACTAGATTTGAGAACTTGTTGAAACCTAGTTTGTTTTTCCCCACCTTTTGTGTGGATGGAATTATTATGACTTAATGTCATTTTGGGACTACATGGGACATACTTAATTCATGTTGAGGTCACCTTAGTCCCGCTTTCCATACACTCTCACTATTTTATGAGTAACTTAAGCCAAATGCTCTCACCATTTTGTGATCAGGTATCTTTTTATTCTCTAACAGGTTAAGATACCCCTAAAATTCCAAAAACATTCATAACATTTAAAAAATACAAAAATATTTTTCATTTCTAAGCCTAGTTAGTTATCCTTGATCCACCTTACTGGGGCATTGTCATTGTTAGGATGATTTATTTTGTTTTTATTTTCAAGCTTTCTATTTATTTTTTTATTTCAAGTTGTTAGTTTATATGTTTTTCTATTTTTTTGTTTATTTATTCACTTGCCTATTTGTTTGCTTTCAACATTGTTACCTTGACTCAGTCTATATGTGTTCATTGGGTGATTCCTTGTGCACATTATTCTTGAGTCCTTCCATATTCATCCATTAACATTATCATCATGGTTTTTATCATTAGTGCATTGTTTTTTGAGTGTTTATTAGATTGGGAATTAGTCCTTATGAAAAGCCTACCATCACATGTTACAAAAAAATTATCTTCAAGAAGGTCTACAATCAATGGAGCTATAAAAGTTTCTCCTTGGTACCTTGGCAAATCCTCCCACCCACCTTGATTAATATAACTAATTTAACCATTCTAGTTGTATAATTTTTAATTAGGATGAGCATCTCCTCATTGATAGGTATAGATAAATCATTCACACTTATCAATATTATTCTTCTATTTATCTCTTTGATCACTTTACACCCACTCATCTTTAATCTATATTCTAGGTTATATCCTTGAGTTATGCTTGCTAATCAACCCTAACTAGGGTACCATCATTTTTATCTAATTTAGGTATACTTAATGATTATAACTACCTATGGGCAAATCATTATTTTTACTTTTATTCCTAATTATAACCACCTTTGGGTAAATCAACATCCTTTTTAAATCAATGCATGCAAGAATTTTCTCAACCATAGGTTAATTTCACCTTTCTTCTTGTTTCTTTTCAAGGGAACATCCATCAATAAATGTGATGACCACTCCCTCAAGGGGACATCATCATAGGCTTCCCAAAACCATTTAGAGCTTTGTTTTTTAACCATCATCTTCTTTTTTGGCATATAATCCATCTCTCATTATTTGAGAAGACATTGCTTTACCTATGGTTTATAACATCTTCCCAAATAGGGGCAAACTATAGGCACCTAAAATTGGCCATTGATAACTTCCAACCAGGCTTTTGACCATTTTCTACTCAAAATACACAATTTGGCCTAAAAACACTAAAACACACAAAATGATGTGAAAATTACATATTCAAGTGCCAATTTTGGCTAGGGTATCATTAAATGGGGTAATGTAATTTATGGGCTAGCTAACTTTGATTAGATAATTCTAAGTCAAAATGCTAATTTTTCACCTATGTGCTCTAGATTACTCTTTCCTATCAAATCTTCTACACAAGATGCGTGCCCTTGTTATTTATTATCAGTAACATCCTAAATGGAAATATAGTTCTAACACATCTGATAACACCTTTCAATTCTAATCCATTCAAATTTTGGACCAATAACAAGGCATTCTAATCAATTTGGGTAATTTGTGCATAATGTGCTTAATCATGCTTAAGAGATAATTGACCCAAATCAAGGCCTAATTAATAATTCCATGGAAACTTGTTGAATAATTTGTTTTGGAAATGAATATTGAATATCTGCATCATCGAGTGACCTCATTTCTTGGGAAGACATCCCTAGGCCATAAATACCACAAAGATCAAGATTCATGCCTCCCATGCCTCATTAATGCCTTCCATGATGCCCTCCATGCCTCTTAATTTCCACTTCTTCCAATTTCATGATGAGGATAATTACAAACTTAATTCCAAAAATTAAATTAATCCTCAACCACACATCTCAATCTTGAGATGGATGATTGAGGTTGATTTTGATCAAATCCAAAAATCTATAAATAGGAGGCCTCAAACCATCATTTATAAGCTATTTTGGTGAAAAGTTATTATTCTCAAATATCTTCAAGGTTTTGATTATGCAAAGTTATAATGCCAAATTGATTCGAAGCCAAGCCAAACCACAAGCCAAAGGTGCCAAGGAGAGATAGAGGTAGCTAAGCTTCCATTGCTAAGGACTTCATGAGCACAAGCTGAGCAATACACAACTACAAAGGCATTTGGAGCATCTAAGGAAGGTGAAGGAACTCTTGTATTTGATCCCTTGATGTTTAGTTGTGTTTGTCATTTTCTTTTGTTAAATAAGCTCTCCCTAGTGTCTAGGCCTAGAGATGTTATGCTATTAGTGTGTTTATTTCATTTTGTTTTCAGTTTGGAAATAGCACCATACTGACCATCCTCTCTTGAGTGAAATTCCTAGATCACACCTTACATTCACTATCCTTTCTTTAGCATTCAAGATAATGTCTAAGGTCCTACTATTGTCAGCCCTAATCCTTCCTTAACTCTAGTTTCTAATTTCATGCATGACCTGATCAACTCTTAACTTGAATTATTCATTGGTGATTATACCCATGTAAGTGAAGTTGGGTTAGTGAACATGCTGCCAAATATCTACTCCATTATGCTTATCAGCTTCTTGCTATCTTCATGAAGCACCTCCAAGTTCTTGGACCATTTACTCAAACCCTTGATCTTTTCTAACAAAATTTTCATGGCCATATATAGGTGAGCTAAGCCAATTATTTCAAAGCTATAAATTTGATCATCTATCAATATATTTATCAAATATTTAACTTTATTACTTAATTTTTACCATTGGTGGACTAGATTCATATCTATCTTAATCTATTGGCACACCACATTTTGTCTATATTTTATTGCTTCCAAAGAGTTGAACATATAAAAAGAGGATGCTTTAGACATTATTATCATGGCCTTTGGTATTGATAAGATAGACTACATTTCTAGATTTTCCTTCTATTATTTCATGCTTTTGAGGTAAACTTCCAATTGTGTTGACTATTCTTGGACCAATTCAAGCATGCTTTCCTCAAATATGGGATTATCTCTAGGATTTTTATCCTACCACTAGAGTCAAATTTGTTAATGGTTATACTTTTTATAAATTTATCTCCTCTCCACCAACCATGACCTTATTCTTTATTACTCTCTATAATCTAGTTGTCTTTGGGTTAAACTTGACAATAACTAAGGATTGTGTTACCTCTAGTGTAGGGATCTCCATTTGTGCTCCACTAGGTTCTCCTGGGGAAATCAATCTTCTTTCATCTTCATTTTTTAGAGCCATAATCCATGGCTTGATCTCTTCATGCAAAGGGATGTTAATGGATTCAATCATAGCCCAATGATGATTTGAAGTAGACACTTTCTATAATTTAGGTCCATAAATGAACCACTTTGGAATAGTTGGTCCATAAATCAAGTTGTCTTCACTAAATAAGTTGAATTTACTCAAACCATGACTGAAAGTCACTTTGGGTTTCTTGGTCTTTAATAGAACAATGGCCAACTTAGCCTTTTTCTTGGGGGTATCTACATGAACTAAGTCAAATACTGACTTTCCATTTTCTTCCTTGGCCTCTTTAATTTGAGCTTATTCATCATTTGAGTCATAAGCTAATAATAACATTTTGAGTGCATCCTCTATAGTTTCATTAGGGTCCAATGCTATCATGTATACCTAATCTTGAAGTAATTCTTGATCTTCTAACTTTAATGACTTAGGAATTAATGAAGAATAAGCTATCCCATTAGGTATTCTTCTCTCTAGTTTTTTCTCATTTTATGCACCTAGTTTGTGCTTTGATTATGGTTATGTTGATGGAGGTATATTAGGTGTAATACTCAATATATGATACTACTTAGGCCCAATTTTCCACCTATCATCTCCTTTATAGTTACTTTACAGTCTAGGCTCAAGTCTAAGGTTATAATACTTTAACTTATTTGTGACCTCAAAATAGCTATATGCCTTGGTATAAATGGGATCATAACACTATGATGATGATCATAGGGCACACATACAATATTTTTGATCCTTAAATTCTCTTTGACCCTCCCATAAGGGTCCCACTATTTTAGTTCATCTATTTTCTAGTTGAAAGAAGTCTTGTGTTTGGAGGTTGCTTCAATGTTATCCCATTATTTGAAAATGGTCCTCTAAATTATTATGGGGAAGTTGTGGAGGAGGCATTTTCTCTTGGTCTTATAAAGACCATCTATACCATGAAAGAACTAATAATCCACCTCTTGTTCTACTAGACTATCTGGCACATTGATGGGTATTCTAAGGGGAGTGCACTGGGTCCCTTAAATTATAATAACTATACAATTTAGGTATAACTAGATATTACCCATAGATTAAACATACTTCCTGATGAGTGGGCTAACTCTTTCCATGGGATGATTAGTGATGGGTATACACAATCACATATGAATTAAATGTGATCCCTATACTTGAATATATGGATCTTGGAATAGTATAATGAAATTTTTTGTGTTCCATTTGGTTACCACTCCATTTGATTTGGGGTCTTGATAGTGGCACATAGAGCATCTAAGAGGTATGACATCATGTAAAAATGAGTTTTCTTCTTGTACCTAATTGCAAATATTTTCCTACTCAAATATATTATTATTATCTCACCTAAATGAGGTTTAATCTATTTTTAAACCATGAAATAGATAATTGGTACCTAGATAGGATCAACATAGGCCATGGTGTCATTTCCACATAGATTATTCAAAAGATTCATAATCATCCTAATCCTAGGTTTGAATTAGATAATGGGGATGTCATTAATGAAGTCTAAAAAGACACGGTTACTATAATACAAACACATGGTTTAGATGCTCATAAAATCATGTTCCTTAGCCTAGGAATTAATTGAGACAAGGTATATTTAGGGTTTGGGTAGTTTATAATAATCCTTAAAGGCTATAGTAGAGATATATGCTAGATTTATATGAGTGTGTTTATTAATTATCTAGCCTTTGTCTACTTTACCATCCTTAAAAAATGGAGAAAGGATATTGATATAATGGAGTACCTTGGGTTTAGCTATCGTATAGTGTAGGCTAGTCATTTGAATGGAAACTATGTCATAATGTAATCTCCTAACATCCACATTATTCCCTACCTCTCTAGTGAAGGTGTGCTTCTTTTCAATGGTCCAAAATAGCTTCAACCAATTATTATCTCTTTTATTCATAGCAATGGGGTCAAACTTGGTATCTTTGAAAACCCTTCCTTCCATGTCTAAGGTTAAATATAGTTCCACATCCTCCTTTGAGACACCTTCTAAGATACCATGGCTATAATTTTGATCTAATTTCTCACCAATGGTTTATAATTCAACTATGGACTAAATTATACATGCAAAGACAAAAATTTGATTCCCCATAGCTTGATTTCAATGAAAATAGAGACAAATTAGGGATTCTATACATGTTAAGTTTTTTTAGAGTTCAAGCAGGTTCACACAAAAATTTAATGGTAGTATTAGAGTTTGAATTCAGAGATTCATGACCTAGATTTTCATTTAGATCTCATATTTATACCTTTGCATTTTGGGTCCATGAAATATCTTAATATGACTTGGTGCTTATGTGCCTTCACCATGTCACCCAACTTATTAATGTTTAAAAAGTAATCATTTGTACTTTAAGACATGTGTCAACATCTCATTTAGTCTTGGTTTTCTGAAAAGTCTACGTCACCTCACATCATTAATTTGGATCCAAGAGGTTGAAAAATATTAGTTGAATTTTGTTCTTGACACTCAATATTATGCCATGTGTCATTTTTGCAATCCTTCTCTATGTTTCTATCTATCATTTTCCTTGATTCAATGTCTTTACACCATGTGGTAGCTTCTCATTCATCTTTGGGCTCTTTAAAAATTCAGATTTCAATACACACTATTAGATCATGGTTGCATATATCAACATAGTTCATTGATGTAAATCCTCTAGATTATATCCTTTGTTACATAAGCCATTGATTTTCTATCTCAATCTACATGATGGTGAAACTTATCACCTTCTTTCTCTTCCTAGGGATTTATTGAAGTTTTGACTAAATGCTCACCATTGATCAAAATGCATATGTCTAGTTATGCATCATTGATATTTGGGATAGTGCTCAATTTTTTAATTTTCATTATGGGCATGACACTTGTCATTTCAATGCTTGATCATAGGGATTCTTGAAATTTTGACCTTGATACATTTCATTAGATCTACTTTGAGTGGATCAACATGTACCATTGGATCTTGATCCATGGATTTGGATGTGATTGGTTGCTTTATTTAATTAAAGTATCTTTGACTTATTGACACCTCGCTCATCATAGGATCAACCTTGCCCACTCAAACATGAATCATCGATATGGGTGCTTGAATTTTGACTTTGTATTGGTCCTTGTGAACCATAGATATTTTTCTTGAGCCCTGAGATCCCAACACTTGTCATCCTTTTATTGGTTCCTTTTGTTCCTATGGACAAAACAAAACAAAATAAGTCAAGATCAAGGAATGTATATAACTTAGGATAAAATATTTAACCTAAGGTTTTCATCACATTATTAAATGTGATTAAGAAACTTAAGGTGAGATTTTAGCCTAAGTGTAAAGTATAATAAAAATGACCTTTACATTTAATTAGCCCATATGGATAATAAAAGAATTAAGGGGGTCTTTGGTCATAAAGGACTTAGCATTAAAGTTTTAGACCAAGGTCTTATTCATGTTAATAAACATGAACAATATCTTAGGATAAAATACAAGCTAATTTTTAAACAAATATAAAGTGTTCTCATGTAATTTTCAAATAAAGTGACCCTGCATACATTTGAATTCAAATTTAAAAGGCTCAAGATAAAATAATTAGACTAAGGGTTTCTAGATGTTCAAACATGAATTCAATTGCATAATTAAGAACCAATGACTAATCAAAGGGTCAATTTATCATTAAATTAAAAAACCCTTAACATTATTTATACACTTGAGACTCCATTAAACCTGCAACCTAGAAACACAAAAGAAACCATCAACAACATTAGGAAAAATAATACAAGGATCAAATGGAGACATGTCAGCTAAGCTAGATGATAACTAGGTGTAGATGATCTTCAAATAAAGAACTTTGATCAAGTGGTATTTTTAAATCAAAGCACAAATTTTCAAAAAATTGAAACAAGGGTCCCCATTTTTAGTAATGGGGGTATGTTGACCTCAATAAATGTCAACTTTTGGGAGAAATATTGTCAAATGTTAGAACTTAAATACTTTGGTTTAAACTATAACTAGGAAAGTTATCCTACATGATCAAGTACCATTGTTAAGACCACACCATAATTAAAACAAGTCTCACACATGTAGAATTAGGATGAAACATCAAAACATAGCCATACTATGTGTGTGCTTTGATTCCACTTACCTGATTGCCATTGGATTTAGAGAACAAATTCTAGATTTATGACCTTGATCATAAACATTGACTTGTAGCATATTTATATGTTCATTAATAATCATGTTTGAGTTCAAATAAGGCTTGGACATTACTCTACTTCTATCTAGGCATCCATAGACCTGATAGAGATACCTTTGGCTCCACTCAAGGCCTTTCTCCACTACTAGCCAGGCATCCATATCCTCAATGGAGATTACCAGAATCACCTTTGCTTATAAATCTATTGAATTTTACAATAATATAGGATTTTGATCCTACGATGTTAAATGAAGGAGGTATTTTTAAATACCAATGACTAGTATTCAAATGAAATTTATGAAAAATTCCATGAAAGGTCAAGATGAGTGCCACATAAGCACCACACAAGTATAAAAGGACAAAATTCAAGATCTCATGGGCTTGAAAACATAAAGGTAAAGGCAAAGGTCCAAATCAAATCTAAAATACATATAAACTAAAGCCTAAATATCTTCCACCATTAAAGATATAAAACACTAAACCCTATATAAAAGCAACCCAAATGGATTTAATTGGTTATAATTCAATCAAAGGATAACTTAATTGTGTTTCTAAGCACAAGAGATCTTTTACAAAGGTCATCTACAATATAGTGTTATCAATTAACAAGTAATAGAGACCATGGCAGATAATAGACAACAATTGAAGAAATATACTGAGCTCTATTTAACAATAGATAGTGAAGGTTGGGTATTCAAGGATATAGAACTAGACCTCATATCATTGAAGATCCTTGGGTTTAAGAATTGGTCTGAGCTATTATTCATGATACAAGAGTTGTAACCCATTTCACAAGAAGGACAAAGGAATGCCACCACAAGCAAGTGATACCATGATCTATTTGTTGTCCAAATGGTGGATCTTCATCATGTCATGTAAAAAATAGAGGTATTAAATTATATTGAAATCCTTGCACCCATATTTTTTGATTACAAAATAGAAAATGAATGGATCATTAGGTAAGGGAATTCAAAGGGGGTAGCTTACATTTCCCCTATTACTTTTGAAAAGTACTAAAATCTCCTTCTTCCACATGTGG